>JAQHUG010000635.1:108100-120401 GCA_028555095.1 Dicrostonyx torquatus
AGTTACAGCTGAATCTGCTACACAGAGCAATGCGCAGCCTGGAACCGCCTCTGTGTATGCCTGATTAAGCCTGATCCCGCCGTCTGCCCTGGTAGGGCATGGTCTCAGCTACCTAGCAGGCAGGCAAACATCCAGTCCCACAAAAGCCACTGAAATGCTTTCTAGCCGGAGTTCGAGCTGGCATCACAGCTAGAAAGCCCCGTTCCAAAACTGCCACAGCATTTGCCAAGTCAGGAAATCTCTCTTAAAGGAGCTATGGCAAGCCACCAGCTGTGCTAAACTTTATATCTGTATCTAGATTTCCTTTTTAAGCCCCCTCAGGCTTTACGTGAAGTCAGCCAATCACGTTGGGCAGCCAAACTGTTGTAAATTAAGTGGAGAGGTGTGGGTTATATTCCCTGCACCCAGCACCCAGAAGAAAGGCAATGAATTCAAAGTTATGGATTTGAGTGGATACCAAGACTGGGTGGATTTGGAGAATGCTGATTTAAGTGAGAGCCTGCCTCAATACCCATAAATTGAGGGCAATCGAGGAAGACACCAAATGTAAACTCTGGGTCTCTATATGTTCCTCTGCACCCAAACATATACAAACAAATAGATTATAAATTAATGACTGTGTTTGAGTCTAGAAGGTGCCCAATCTTGAGCCCAAAATTCAGGAATTTCAGATGTTGGTGAACTTGCTAGCTAGCTTTCCCTTATCCTCACTACCCAGAAGAGCTCTCCAGCACTGTCTCAGCTAGCACACCCAGTGCAACCTGAAGCAAAGAACTTGGCCAGTTCCCCTTCTCTCGGGACCTCATTCACACTCACATGCCAGGGCCAGCTCTCCTATTGTACTAAGGCAGGTAGGTACAGGGCCCTCTATCTCTTGATTGCCTTAGCAAGTATATGAGAAGGGGTGGGGTCAGATCTCCTGCTCTGCTGTATGTGTGTGTTTCTTGTTTCTTCTAATTTTTCACAACAGGGGGGAATTTCAGATCAGAGGACAGTAATCAACAACCTCAGGCAATTTTAAATACTTGTAACTATACTAAAGATTGACTTGGAAACTCATTCCAAATGCAATAATAGCACCTGGATAGTAATCAACCATTTTTGTGGGGGGAGGGGAGGTTAAGTCCCAATTCACAAAATGAAGCCAATACCTAAAGCAATTATTAGGCTAAGAACCAACAGCTCTACTTGTCCAACATAGGGAAGAGCCTACTACTACTAATTTGCTAAATGGCCACAGTGTTAAGCTGACTCCTAATGACTTATTATTATACTCATAGATCCATATAGCATTCTACTCTCCTTTGAGAGGGCCTCAATTTGCATTAGATTGTGATTAACATGGAGACTCACAGCTGGCCAAAGTGCAGAGAAGAGAGAGCATGATGTTCAATGGAACTTTTAAACTATTGTGGTGGTTAGAATGAGAAGAGTTCCTGTAGGCTCATTTGTTTGAATAATTGGTGTCCAGCTGGTGGTACTGTCTGAGGAAGTTTAACCAGTGTGACACTGTTGGAGGAAGTATGTTACTAATATCATACTTTGAGGCTTCAAAAACTTGATACCATTCTCTATATTACATGTGTTTCTGTTTACAGAGAACTATCCCATGTTTCACTGCTTACAGAGAGCCAGCCCATATTTTTTACAGCCTCCATCCATCATTCTGACAGCTCTCAGATATCCCTGATTTATTCAGTACCATATTTGTGTTGCTTGAATTAGACTGAAAATAAATTATTTTGCAATCTTTTTCATCTTAATGTAGTTTTTTAAGTCCTTTGAATCCTTATGCATTTGGAATAAGGCAGTTATTGGCCTCTTAAATACTTTTTTTCAATCCTGTGTTTGCATGCATTTCTGTTTCTTATATTTGTTCAATGGTGGCATTCAATTATCACTAAAATTTTCTTTGATTTTTACAGTATTGAGTAAGAAATGAAACTATTTCAACTACCATTAGATAATCTTCCCTTTTAGAATTAGAATGATTATTACATAAACACATGGCAGGTCAAATCTCAAAGAATAAGCGTCGAGTGTTCATCTGTACATAAACATCTGTAGCACAGTGGTGCCTCAAAATGAAGAATAGGGGTTGATGAAAACTATACAAAAATCAAAGGATGGAGAGGACTGCTTTAAAAGATAATTTTTGGCTTGGGAAAAATGTACTGGTTTTAGAATTATAAAAGCTAAAATAATAATAATGTAATGCTTGTTTTTTAAAATTAAGTCATAATGTGAAACTTTTGATTAATATTATGTGACCCATAAAGTAGATCGTTTTAGCCTATTCTCTTATGTGAGTTTAAATGAGAGTTGTTTTTAATATTTTTGAAATCTGAATAATTACTAGTCTACTGAACACAGTCATACAGTATAAGAGATACTATTTGTTCTCTGTGTTCACTTGTTTACAACTGGTGAAGACATTGCTAAGGATGACTTCCTGTCAATCATAACTTGTTATAGAACCAAACAAGCAATGCAGTACCAGCAATTTGAACATCAACAACAGCAGCAACTCAGAATACCAGGATTACAGTTAAGAGGTCTGGTTTAATATGGAGAACAATAAATATTTGCTTACAGACAGCCCCATTCTTCTCACTAGAATGCAATATACATATACACTAGTGATATACATATCGCTACATAACATCGAAAGGTTATTTGCAATTTAGTGCTTTAAGTTAGAAGTACCTTCAACAAACTGTGTGATGGTGAAAAGCAGTTATGATTTCAGTCTATTTCCCTTGTTCCTGGTGATGCGGTGACACAATCTTTGGATGGCATTCTTCATCTCCTTGTTTCTGAGTGTGTAAATTAGGGGATTGAGCATGGGAGCAATGATAGTGTAAAAGAGAGCAAATATTTTGTCTTCTGGTAGAGTTGTTGCTGGTCGAATGTAAATGAAGAGTAGAGGAGCAAAGAAAAGGACAACTACAGTAACGTGGGAACTGCAAGTGGAAAGGGCTTTGCGACGATTCTCTGCAGAGTAAGACCGGACAGTATATATGATCACAGCGTATGATATTAACAAGACCACAAAAGTCACTAAGCCCATCAGACCAGAATTAGCAATAACTAAGAAACCAATATTTCTGGTGTCAGTACAGGCCAGTTTGAGCAGGGGGTATACATCACAGAAGTAGTGATCTATTTCATTTGGGCCACAGTAAGGTAAGCATACTGCCAGGAGAAATTGAGCAAAGGAATGCAGAAATCCCCCAGCACAGGAGGCAGCAATCATGGCATCGCACTTTTGCCTGCTCATAATGATGGTGTAGTGCAGGGGTTTGCAGATGGCCACGTAACGGTCGTAGGCCATTCCTGTGAGGATAAAGACCTCAATGCCCCCAAAGAAGTGCATGGTGAAGAGTTGTGTCATGCAGCCATTGTAGGAAATTGACTTTCTTGTGGCTACTAAGTTGATGATCATCTTGGGTGTCACGGTGGAGGTGTAACATAGATCTGAAAATGAGAGGTAACTCAGAAAGAAATACATGGGTTGATTGATAAGGTGACTACATGTGACAGAAATCATGATAAGTAGGTTCCCAAACAAAATTGCAATGTAACAAAGTAAAAATAACACAAAACAGATAGCTTGTATTTCTTTTGTCTGAGAAAGTCCTAGAAGAACAAATTCTGTGATATTAGTCCTATAGTCCATGATCCGCAAATGTCTGTATCAATCTGAAATAAATTTAAACATGTATGAAATACAATTAACACAACACGGTATATTGTCTCCTTTCAGGGAGCAGATTAGATTAAAAATGTTCAAAGTTTGAAGAATGTTAAAATTTCATCTTCATTTGAGAAACATTTCCAACAGTGTTTTTTTTGTGTAACATCTTGAAAACAGAAATAACTGCTAAATATTTTACATATTTGACATGAATATTAATGTTGCAGAATAAAATATATTTGTATAGGAATTCTATAGTGATGCATTTTTAAACAAAAATGGATAGGATACCAGCAAAGAATTATAGAATAGCTACTTCTGTAGGAACCCAGCCCAGTTTACTTTTTTCTACTCACTTTTTAAAAAGAGATACAGCAATAACTGATTAAGTGTGAACACACTTAGATGTAAATTCATGAAGTGTAATACTTGAGTACTGCCACAAATAAGATATGTTGAGTCACACACTCTCTATGCAAATATATGGGGATAATGGGCTTGTGTGCTTGGAATCACTGCATAGATATATAGGGTTTCTTTTTTCACCTAACTGAAAAAACTGTTTCTAGTCTTAGTAATTTGAACTGCCATATTTAGGAGTGTGTATTTTATACATAAAGGATTATTTTCGACTCACAGAAGCAATATCAATGCAAGAAGAAAAGCATTCTACTTTTAATAGAGTCAACTATGTAGCTACATCCTACATATTGAGGAAATAGTAATTTTTGTTTGTATTTTAGCATTTCCCATGTCTTAATAATAGACTTAATTCAGTTACATTTTAATTAACAATACAAGTTACTCAACTTTTTTAATTGACCCTTTGTTGTAGTTTATTTTTTTTTGTTGCTATGATGAAACACTGCCAAAAGCCAGTTTGAGAAGGAAAGGGTTTATTTGTTTTACAGACAACATTCCTTGATGAATGCTAACCCAAGGCCAGAAAATGGAGGCAGTAAGTAAAACAGAGAACACAGCAGAAATCTGCTCAGCTGCCAGGTTCCAGACTCACATACAGCCAGCCTTGTTATACAGACCCAGTTTCCTAGGGATGGAATCTCCCTCCCCTTAGCATGGGACCTCTAGATCCATGAGCAAACAAGAAAATGCCATATGGACATCTCACAGGTAAATTATATGTAGGTGATCACTCAACTCATGTTCCCTCTTCCCAAGTGTGTCAGTTTGACAATGAAGACTAGTCATCACACCAACCAAAAGTAAAGAATTCTTAGTTTCCAGAAATCTCAGTTTTAAGATTTCAAACTGCATTTTTCATTTTCTCCCAAATATTTTATCTACACTTTCTACTTTTCATTGTCTTGAAGTAATGTAATCCAGACATCATGAGTATTTCTGTGTCAAATATTTCCTAGCATTACTTTCTATTGATGATGCTAAAGATGGAACCCAAGTTTCACATACACTGTCTAATTTTAGGATGCATAAACACCTTTGACTTGTAGACTTCTAAATATCATTAATATAAGAAAAATAATTTAGAAGCAAACTTTTGATCAGCCTGCTAAATCACACAAGAAATTCACTAATTTTTTATGCAAAGGAGAACATTATGAAATATTTTATATTACTTGCACATATTACCAGTGCCAGTAAGTTTGAGAATCATTGCCCTTTCAGATAAGTTGTCATTTAAATTTGTGTAAAGACTAAGCATGTGTGCATCTCTGCAGAGTGTTACAGAGTCAATGGTAAGTACCAATACATCCTTCCTGGAATCCATTACACTGGACAGCAAGGAAAACTTCTCTTTGCTGTCACATAAAATTTTAATTTCAATTAACAGATGCACTTTAAGCTTCTACAGTATTACCAATGATTTAAAAATGAGATAATGCTCTATTTTAACCTCATAAAACTCAGATTCTTCTGACTACATGGAAGGAATGAATTATTTACTCTATTCTTAATATTTTACATGAGCTGGATCAAGACACTTCTGGGATTTTTCCCACTTTGTATAGGATAATACTCTGCCTGTTCTTATCCATTGCAACTCTTTGAGATTCTTCAAAACATCATGCTAAATCAGTGTTTAAAATTATCTAAAGCTTGTTTCATCATAACAATAACAGAAAAAATCTGAAGAACTTAATTCTTTTAAAATGAAGATTATAAGATCATTGTCTTATACATTTTGGATACAATTTCATTTTAAAGGAATAATTATATACTTGAGTCCAACTGAATTTATTGAGATATGCTAAAGAAGCTATATTTAGTGTACTGTGCATTTCATACAAAAGTCAAATAATCAGACATATCAAAAATAAATCAATGCTCTAGAATATATATGAATTCATTATGCACCTCGTTTTAATCATCCTTTAACATGTGTGTGAATGTGTGTACCTATTGTGCTGTTAGTAAATTCAGCAAGTCACAAAGAAGACATGAAAGAAGGAAGATTATTTGAGTAGGGCTTCTGCAGGAGTGGTAGGGAGTAAGAGACAATTACAGGGGAATAAATATAATAACAATACTATACACATATTTATCGATGTATTTAATCTATATTACATATATAAGCCATTTTATCAACACTCAGTAAAAAATACTCAAGCTTGTCTCTTTAATTTGCCTGTATTATATCATAATTCCTTGAATTTAAATAGGATGCATCCTTTTATGCAATTCTGTTTAGGTGTAAGTCAATGCAGGTAGAAACCTGGATTTTTAGAAATCAGTTCTGAACTCATCTTTCCCTATGTTTTTACATTGGTAAAGAGGGATTTGAAGCTGGGATTAATGGCTGGTTGAATTTCTGTAAACAGATCAGAGTAGATTTGCACAGACAACCTCGGCTACTTTTTCTCCTTACCACTGCCGCCTAACTTTTCTAATGCTAAAATTATGACATTTCCTTTTTTTCCAGACTGTAAAGCTTCCTTACTTTCACGGGGTAAGGAATGTCATTAGTCAGAATGTCCTAGCATACTGACTCCAACTCTTTACACGCTGCCTTCATGCCACAGAATGAGAAATCATCAGATCAGAGATAGTTTAAATTCCACAGCCTTCACTGTTTTTCTTGCAATTGTAATGGGATGAAGTTTGACATTATGTAATTTCCTGTCTATTTTTTTCAATTTCATCATAATTCTTATAGTTTCCAAAATGTTTTATAATTAACTTATCACAATATTATGTATACTTAAAATCACTGTGCCCTCTGGTGCTACGACTAACTGCTTTATATAAATTATTTATTTGTTGAATGTTGAATCACATAGCTTGTTTCTGTAAGAAAATTCTATCTTTATGAATATTAGAGACATCATGTTAGTTTTCCTTTACAACAACATAATTGAAAGCAGAACAGAATAAAAAAACTAGACTAAATGAATCAATTTTGTATTTAATCTTGATTATCCAACTTTGGGATTAATTATACAAAGTTTCTGAATCTAATATTTTGTCTGTCATGAAAGGAAAATAAAACTCACATTCTGTTAATTTGCATAAAATTAATCTTTCAATCACTGCTTACTGTGTGATAGGTATTATGCAAGGTTGTCAAACCCCCAAATCACAAAATATAGTCTAAGATTGCTATTCAGGAGGACAAATATCTGCTGTGCTTGTTAGCAAGATTTTCAGACAAATAAGAAATTGTGCAGGATTTTATAAATGAGCTACAATACTAAATGTAATCAGCTACTCACTGGTTACCTCACTTGGCTCCAATGAATACTTACAATGTAATATGCATATGACTCTGGTTAAATTAAATGGGTTATAAAACAAAATGAAAAGCTTCCAATCATGGAAAAGGAGTGATAGGGGAAGAGGATTAGATAAGTGTTAGAGAAAGGTAGGAAAAGAAAAGAAGAGAAAGCAATCAGAATATGTATGAAATTGTCAAAGAACTAACATAATAAAATTATACATATGAAACTGTCAAAGAACTAACATAATGATTTATTCTTTTATTCAACTACATGCAAATTGTCCATAAAATTTTAAAGAGTAGAAAAATCACAAATAATCATTTCATTTTTATTTTAAAAATATATTATAAAAGCCTTATTCATATTATTCCATGCAGAATTTTTATAGATAGCTGATATAGGAAATTAATTCAATTTGCCATCCATTTGATTTAAATTTTAAGCAGCATGATTCGCATCTACTATTAATTTGCAATTATTAAATGTAATGGATGTGTTAGTAAGTTTTAACTTACTACTAATTTTGCATAACCTGAAGATAAAACTTACTTGTTTTGAAGGAAAAAGCTTGTGGTTTGTTTCCAGATCAAACTTGACTCTTTATAGCTTTAGTTAATATAACTGAAGAGGTAAGGAAGCTGATGTCATGTGTATTGGCAAATATTCACACCTCTCTTCCAATATCACCTTTACTTTAGTCCCTAGGGAAAGTGAAAACACAGGTAGTTCATGGTTTCTCTTCACTTACAAACTAGTTTTCTTGGCAGATACAGTGCTGACAGAAATGCAGCACAGTATCACTCGGTCTAGAGTAGCTCAATGAGATCAGCTGACCAAGGTTAAGCAGAATTTTCATTTAAAACTTTGTTCAGAAATCTAAAAAGAGCAGCATCAATGCATCCATCATTTGTGTATATCCAAAAGCTACAATAAAATCACCTGTCATTGTGGTGAGGAGGTAGTCATTGGGAAGCTTATTGTTTGTAAAGAAAAGTTATAATCATAGATATTGAACAACACTAATAATATTAATAATGATAGAATTGGAAACTTGAATTAGCAAATTTATGAGAAATGTAAGTGCTAACTCTACAGTTTTTGAATTTTCCCACAAATTCTATTATCTAATGGAACCTTTTAAAAATTAACACCATTGCTTGCTTGCCTTCACCCCCCAGTCCATTTCTCTCTCTCTCTCTCTCTCTCTCTCTCTCTCTCTTTCTCTCTCTCCATGTGTAGTGTCTGTGTGTTCATGTGAGTGTATGCATATTGTGGAGATTTCATGTATATATGCATGAGTACAGATGTCAAAGGTTGACATCTTGTGTCTTCATTAATAGTTTTCCACCTTGTTTGGAAGGAGTTCCCTCAATAAAGCTGGAACTCATTTATTTAGCTTGGATGAACACTCAATAAATATCAGATATCTATAAAGAAACTTTTCAGTTTTGTAAAACCCATTATTAATTGTTGATCTTAGTGGCTATGCTAACAGTGTTCTCTGTGCAAAACATTTCCTCTTGTGCCAATGAGTTTAAGGATATTTCCCACTTTATCATATATCAGTTTTACTGTATGAAATTTTATCTTGACGTCTTTAATCCATTTGAACTTGAGTTTTGTACAAGGTGATGATCATGGATATATTTACATTTTTCTACAGGCAGATATCTAGTTTGATTAGCACCACTTTTTGAAGATGCTGTCTTTTTGCCAGTGTATATCTTTATTAAAAAAAAATCATGTGTCCATAGGTGTGTATATTTATGTCATGGTCTTCAATTTGATTTCATTAATAATCATCTCTCCATTTTTGCTAATACCTTGCTGTTCTTACTGCTATAAATTTGTAATACAACTTGAAATCAAGATCGCTGAAAGCTCCAGCCGTTCTTGATTGCTCAGGATTGCTTTAGGTATCTCTTTTCTGGTGTTTCTCTATACAAAGTTGAAAATTGTCCTTTCAAGATCTGTGAAAAATTTTATTGGAAGTTTGATGCATATTGTATTGAATCTTCAGAATGATTTTAGTAAGATGTCCACTTTTACTACATTAATCCTACTGATCAATGAACATAAGAGATCTTTCCATTTTTCTTACAAATCTTCAATTTTTCTTCAGAGACTTTAACTTTTTATCATACAAGTCTGTCAGTTGCTTCATTATTTAGCCCAAGATATTTTATATTATTTGAAGCTATTGTGAAAAGTCTTCTTTCACTGGTTCTTTCTCAGTCCATTTGTCATTTGTTTATACAAGAGCTATTGATATTAGTTCATTAATTTTGTATCCAGCTACTTTGTTGACAGTGTTTTTTCAGCTGTGGAAAGTTTTCTGGTGGAAATGTTAGGATTGCTTATGTATACTAACATATCTATTTTTAATAAAGATATTCTGATTTGTTCTTTTCCAATTTGTATCCTCTTTATCTTTTTCACATTATTCTTCCATCCATATTGAATCAATATGGGGAGAGGACAAGCATATCTTTTTTCTGAATTTAGTGGAATTGTTTTGTGTTTCTCTCCATTAGAGATGATATCAGCTATGTTCTTTCAATAAACTCCAAAGGACACGATCATTGGGACAGGATGGCAGCCTATAAATTGGGAAAAGGTTTTTACCAACTTCAACTCTGATAGAGTACTCATATCCAAAATACAAAAAGAAACAAATATACTACATGTCAATAAATCAAATAACCCATTTAAAAGTAGGGTACAGATGTTAATAGATAATTCTCTATTTCCATATATAGGAAATGCAAATGCTTGTGGAACAAATGTTTAATATTTTTAGCCACAGTAAAGATACAAATCAAAAACTACTATGAAATTGCATCTTATACTTGTCAGAATAGATAAACTCAATAACACAAGTGATACCTCATAATGGCAAGTATGTAGAGTAAGGGTAACACTCATTTATTGTTAATGCAGTGCAAAATTGTATAGCCATTATGGAAATCAATAGGACTGTTACTCAAAAAGTTGAGAATTGATCAAACTCAAAACCTAGCTAAGCTAAACCACTCTTGGGTATATACACAAACATGATTCATCTCACCACAAGAATACTTATCAACCTAATTCATTGCTGCTCTAGTCATAGTATCTAGAAACTAGAAACTGCCTAGGTGTGCCCCAACAGAAGAACAGATAAAAAAATGTGGTACATTTATGTAATGGAGTATTACTCAACTCTTTCAAAAATGACATCATGAAATTTGCAGGCAAATGGATGGAACTAGAAAAAAATCATCGTAAATGAGGTAACTGAGACCCATAAAGAAAAGTAAGGTATGCATTAGTATCCCCTGTTATTTGTTGATTTTAATTAGATTGCCATCAAATATGTATATATTTTAGATAGCTTCTACTCTATTTGATTTCCATATGTTCCCTCAAATTGCCCTTAGTTTTACCTGTCCTTCCCTGTATTTCTACCTTTTCTTTCCTCTTCCTCCTCCTCCCTGTTTGATTCTCCTGCAGCAGAATGATGACTTTTATATTTTAACAGTAGGTTTTGTACTACATTTTAAAAAAATGGGTGTTTTAAATCTCACAAATCTGTTTCTATTTTAAACACATTTTTTGAATTTCCTTCCAATTCTAAATATATGAAGGATCAGTTTATTTACTCAAAATAAATTTTCTAAGTGCATTTAAACAGCGTTTTTGTATGTCATAGTATGTGTGGTGTGTGTATGTGTGTGTGTGTGTGTGTGTGTGTGTGTGTGTGTTAGGAGTCAGGTTGAACTAAGACTTTTTCAGAGTACTTGATGATAGGAAAAAGGAACATTAGTTTTTGTGTCATTTGCCAAGAGTTAAATTGACAAGACTGGTTTGGGAATAGAACCAGTGCCTCAAAGAAATCAAGGTTGCAATTTCTGTGGACTGGAACCTTCCCTGTGGCAGATGGATATCAGTCCTATGTTATCTGTCTGAGATGCTCTATGTTCTCTTTGTCATCATTTCCATTCTTCTGACCTTGGCTATTTTTCCCTGCTAATAATACATAGATTGGTCTAATTCTTAATAGCCTTCCTTGGAATAAGACTCTAGCTTATGCAAGATCTCCCAATCCCAACTATTGTCTTTCTCTTATTTATTTCTTGTATTCCTGATTCCTTAATCCCCAACCTCCCACTAAATACCTCACCATTTAGGATCCTTTTCCTGCAGTTTTGGTCATGTGTGTATACATAGACGTATATGTATGTGCGTGCATATATATTTTTGTATGTGTACAATTTGGACACTTCTTGTGACAATGCTCCACCTAGACATCACATTATAACAAGCAAAAACACCTGTTAATGACCAGAGAGATGTCTCAGTACTTAAGACAATCTCTTTTTGCCAAGGACCCGACTTCAGTCCTCAACACGCACATGGTACACTACATCTGTCCATAATCCCAATAGTGAAGAGCCACTACTCCTTTCAGGTCTACATGGAGCCAGACACACATATAGTGCACATACATTTATACAGCAAAACATTCATACATAAAATAAGCAAGCATAAATATATAAACACAGAAAAACAAACAAACAAATAAATACCCAAGTAAAAGGAATAGCCTACCTCCTTTTTGAGTTGTTAATCAAGAGGTCCCATAAACTCTCAAACACTTTAAATTTTTGTCATTTTTCTTGGACACTCTCTAAAAATTGAAAGTAAGATTGGTATTGAAGACACAATACACAAATCAAAAAAATATAGAAATCAAGCAAGTACTGTTGTAAAGGACTCATCATTATAGGTTGTTTTTAACATGCTTAGAATATCATAATACCTACTAAAGATGAATATAATCATCAATGTTATCCAGCTATATGCCCTGAGAACTACAATCCATGACCTGCTGAGATATGCCAATTATTACAATAGTAGTATGAATTTT
>JAQHUG010000635.1:144487-155282 GCA_028555095.1 Dicrostonyx torquatus
AAAAAAAACAGTGAGTTTAACTCCAAGTTACCTAGTTAACCATTTTTTTAACTTGAGGTTGAGTATTCAGCTATAAAATAATAAGGAAAGCAGCAATGAGTTTTTATTTAAATGAAGATTTCATACTTGAAATTTAATGTGCACAGTTTTTAAGTTAGCACACATTCATTAAAAACAAATTTCTCCTTTATTCACTCATTGGTGAATGAAAATTTAGATACATGGAATTGATTGAATTATTTTGTAATTAGTAGGCTGCTTAATTGCTTTAAGTAAATTACTCTATCTTTGCAGCTCTTACTTGCTAATCAAGACCGATGTCTTTTGGAGTGTCAAAATCTTCCTAAAGTTCAATGTAGTGCAATGATATTCTGCAACAAATTGCAAATTAAAGGTCTTTTTATTTTGGAATTGTTGATTCTTATTTCTAAAACAAATATTTTAATATCCTTTATTGCTAATGATTTGTAAATGCTTATCCAATTGGAGCTTTCTAGGTTCTTAAAAATAAATAGTAATAATCAACAATCATGGAATTTAACTATCGGAATATCTGCTGGTCTGTAAATTAGGTGTATGTATTTAACAAAACACTCTGCCAATTGTTATATATAGACATTTAAATAAAATAATATTTTGAACAAGAAATAATGTAGTGGGAAATGAAATCACAATAAAAAATGAACTCTGTCTTATAAGGACTTTTAATGCATATCCCAATATTTTAAAAACCATACCTGATAGTTATACATCAAATTATAATTTTGATCTTGTAACTGGCTTTCCTCATTTGTAGAAGTAAACAATACTACAAAAAAGTAATTGTATTGTGGTAACCAATGACTCTAGAATTTGATTTGGGACCCACTACAGGATATAGAAAGGAATCCATACTTTGTAATTTAAATCTATTACTATGGGGACAAAGCCTATGGCAGGGTAGGATATTAAATCTAGGGGATAGACTTAATTCTAATGCTTAGTCTGAAACCACCTTCTATATATATATATATGTTTATATCCATCACTTATGTAGCAAACTTTAGTGAAGGCTGTCTTACAGCTACACAAAGTGCTGAAATAAGTGATGCTAGAGTACTCAGCACTAAAGTTAGGTGTACTTGAGAATACCTCAAATTAATTTTACTTCATGAGATACAAGTTGGAATGAATGTTGACCTGGGTAGAAAAGAAAGAGTCTACTGACACTCAAATCTTCTTGCCAGAATATTCACTTCAATGATTTCTTCTAAGACATCTGTGATTTTAGGCCTGTTAATTTCGGTAGTGTAAAATAATGTGATAACATAATGCTTCCCAGTGGGTTACTTCACACTTGTGATTTGACATTGAACAATAGCACAGTTACATTCTAAACCAAATAAAAATTTTAAAACAATATGCTTTAATACATCATTGTTATTTATTATCCATTTCCATTTTATCATTTCTGCTTAGTCCATAGTTCAGTGATAATCTGTCAAACAAAGTCAAAGGATACCTTCTGAAAGTCTTGATATTTTAGAGAAAAAAAATAACAAAGAAGACAGGTACCATGAAAATCTCAGTGACAGATGAAAGACACGTATGGACAGCTGTGTATCATCCTACCATTGAAACCATGATTATGTTGACTTAAGTGAAAACATAGAAAGAGAGAAAAGTAATTCAGACTATGTATTCTATCCAAAAATGTACTTATTTATTTTTTTCAGTTTTCCGAGACAGGGTTTCTCTGTGGCTTTGGAGCCTGTGCTGGAACTAGCTCTCGTAGACCAGGCTGGCCTCGAACTCACAGAGTCCCACCTGCCTCTGCCTCCTGAGTGCTGGGATTAAAGGTGTGCACCACCACCACCCGGCCTCTATTCAAAAATTTAGAGAGAAAAAAAAAGCAGTCTCCTGGCTGCTGTCTTATACAGAATAGGATATTGCAACAGTGCCAACAAGCTCACAGGGAATTGTTTGTGAGCTTAGTACTGTGAAAGGATGACAAATAGCTCATTGATATTAAAGAATCAGCAGTAGCTCAAGAGTGTAACATAGACAATGAAAATGAAGAAGTTTCCTGAAGACTATAGAAAACATGCTTATGTATTACCACAAATAGCCATAGTACAACTCCTGCCAACATGGGTGCACCTACCAGTAGGGTCTAGAAGAACACACACTGTTCTTACAGAGTATATGAGTTCATGTACCAACTCCTACGAATGGCATTCCAAAATTGACTGTGATTCCAGTCCCAAAAGATCCGAGATCCTTTAGGACTTCCATGGGCACTGCACTCAAGTTCATAAGCCCACACTCCATCATACACATAATAATTAAAGATAAATTTCTTTAATAACATAATACAAAGATTAAGTGCCTAAAGCATCCTGTGAAGGGAATGGCTCTGGTTTCAGAGTTCAGTTTTCTCACAGTTCGTGAATTAAAACAGCCGAAGAAAGAAATCAAGAGGAGATACTTGGATCTCAATGCAGGACTAACAAGAGGAAATAGAGCAAATACCCAGCTGTAATACAGATAAGCAAAAATTTAAAGGTCATATAAAAGCAAGTGATGTTTTAAATAAATGATGTAAATACTGTTTGAACAAAATTTTTAAAATTTTATCTACCCTTTGTATGTTCTAATCATTAAAATTTTATATGCATAAATTTCAGATGTGTAGGCAAAAGTAAACTCTGTAATCTCAGAACCAGCAGTTAGAAACTGTGGTTGCTAAAAAGTTATAAACATTATAATTTCCACAGTGTATTTCTTTCTTAGTGATGGAAGGCAAGAAAATTGATTCTAAAAGAGTTCATGTGACGTTAGAAGAATATGTATAAAATAACATGCCTTCTTATTGCTTGCTGGAGAAGCAAAAAGGGAATTATTATTCATATGTGCTCATCTAGGAATATGAAGGTTTTTCTGCACAAATGTTAGCAAGAATACAAGGGGAAATACAAAGGGAAGAGAAAGGAAAGGAACATGTGTAAGTTAAGAAAAAGAAAGGGAAAGAAAGAATGAAAAACGAGAAATACAAAAGATAATAAAAGTTATATTTAGACATCATTAGATAATCATGATTTAGCTTTCTCCATTCTAAGACTAAAAACCATAAATTCCATTTTCTATAAAGTCATTTGTAATGAATAATGTACCTATTAAACACACACACATTATCCCTATTTTCTCATTTTTCAATTTTTTCATTATTTGAGTATTAGGAATTCAATAAATAAAAAGATTAAGAAAAGATATTTTAGGTGTGCATGTGCGTGTGTGTGCATGTGTGTGTGTGTGAATGTGTGTGTGTGTGTGGCTATGAGGGAGAAAGGATTTTTACATGGACTAACTTTCTCACAGTCTCCTTTACATCCTTATTTCTTAGACTGTAAATAAGAGGATTGAGCATAGGGATGACCATGCTATAAAACACAGTGACTATCTTAACAAGGAGCAGTGAGCTCTTCGACTTAAGCACACAGTAGAGAAGGAGGATGACACCATGGCAGAAGGAGATAGCAGTCAGGTGCGGTGCACAGGTCGACAAGGCTTTCTGGAGCGCTCCTTTAGTAGGAATCTTGATGACAGTGACAAAGATGACAATATAGGAGACAATGATGATCAGGAGACTACAAATCTCATTGAACATACAAACAAATAAGCATGCCAACTGGCTGAAGGAAGAATCAGAACAGGCGGCTGAGAGAATGGCCGAGTACTCACAACAAAAGTGGTTAATGGTGGTAGATCTACAGTAAGATAATACCAGAAGAAAATACGTGAGTGTGGTGGCACAGAGCCCACCCCAGAGGTAAGTTAGAGTTACAAGGAGAGCGCAGAGCCTACGAGACATAGCCACAGTATAGAGAAGTGGGTTACAAATGGCTACAAAGCGATCATAGGCCATCACTGCTAACATGAAGGTTTGGGCAACCACACAAGCACAGCCAAAGTAAAACTGGATCAGGCATCCTTTCAAGGACATAGATCTGTCTGTCGTTATCAAAAGGTCTAAGAGTTTGGGTGCAATCACGGTGGTGTAGCAAAGGTCAATGAAGGATAAATGACTGAGGAAAAAGTACATGGGAGTGTGGAGTTTGGCATTGATCCTGATGACCAAAATCATACCCAGATTTTCCAAAACAGTGATAGTGTATATGATCAAAAACATCAGGAACAAAGGCACTTGTAAGTTCGGATACTCTGAGAATCCCAAGAAGACAAATAAGACTCCGGTACTCTGATTCCTTGAGTGATGCATTTGGATCCTATTGGAGAAAATAAGACAATTCATCCCAGGCAGCAGGATACAGTGGAAGATGTGGATAGTACGAAGAAAGAAAAATATATCTCAATTCATGATATAGTATACACTGACTGGTATTTGAAAAGAACATAGTGTGTCTTAGAATTACAATGTTTTTCTATACATAGGTTTCTTATATCAGTTGGGGAAAAACATGACCTCACCTGTATACACTAAGAAGTCATGAACAATCCTGAGTAAACACTTTAATGTTACGACTCAGGGATAGCCAACACTCCAACTCTATCTAAATCCCATTTCACCATCTAAGTTTTTAGGACACTGTCTCTGATAATACTTGTACTGAAGTAGAGCCTATAAACAAGACTTTTAATATACAGATATATGTAATGGCTTTAGATTTCCAAATAACTCTTCTTAAATAATGTTTGGTATTTTTGCGAAAAATTTAAACATTGTTTTATTTGATTGTGTGGTATTTGAGTTTAGTGTCTATTTCTATGTTTTATCTTCTTGCTTCTATATTCTAAAATATAAAATGCCTTTATTAGTAGCTATGAACATTAAAATACTTACTAAAAGAAAAGAAATTGCACAGTTTCATGTACATGTTGGTAAAAGGACATGCCTGGAAAGGAATACGATGTAAAATCTCAAATTCTATTAAAGTTCAATGATATAAACATAATGTAAAAAGTACAGAAATTTGCAAATAAATTTAGCATCATAGACATGATTTTACTAACTTGGGACATGAAAGATAGGAAAAATTTAGGATACTCTATATAGTCAACACTCCACAAAAATCTTTTAATATAAGATAAGATTATAAAGTTAGTTCTTTTCCAGTATTGACTCATATTACCTATAAAACATCAATTCAAAGGGTAGAGAGTCACATCTCTTGTCTCTTACATTGCTTATTTTGTTTTTGTTGTTTTTTTTTTAGAGTAAAGTTAAACGTTTATTAGGGTTATGGAAGGGAAATGGGGAAGGGGAGAAGAGAGACAGAGAGAGAAGGAGAAAGAGGAGACAGAGGAGAGACAGAAGTGGGGAGAGGAGGGAAGTGGGGAGAGAGAGACAGAAGCTGCCTCTCCCTAGAGGAAGACAGGTAAGAGCTACATTGCTTATTTTGTTGAACAGATAATTAAATAATTAAAATGTCCATTTCTAGTACAAAAATTCAATTTATATAATTTAGGAAAACCTTGTTGTTTTGCAAGACAGAGGTATAATATAAATCACCATTTTTACAATGAAAACCAAAAGTTCTTGTTTTATCTTTCCTATATCATTCATCTGCACTGGTTTTTCCATTTCTTGTTTCTTAGGTTAAAATTTCCTTTTGCAGGATTCTACCTTGTCTGGATTCTCTACATTGAGAATACCAAGACTGTGATTGACTCCTAATGGAATATCTCATACAGTATTGTATCTTCAAGCACAATTTTTTTTTCCAATCATTTGTAATCTTAGAATACTTAGATTACTTGACATTTTCTAGGAAGCCTAAATCTCTAAAATAATATTACTGACTCTTTTGGCCTTGCTTTAAAATTTCAAAAGTTTATAGTGTTCTGTTTGGAATTTTACCTTCAGAAGTAAATACATACTTGCTCATAGAAACATTCTTATAAACAAGTATGAAAAGCAGTAGTGTTCTGAAAAACACAAGATTTTCCTTGTACTTCTGATAATTGAAAGTTGGGTAGTACTACATTTTCAATAGCACACAATATAGGTTTTCAATATGTGCTTTACCCTTATTACTATTTCAGATGTACTGCAATGTTGGCTTCATAAATTTCTGAAAAGTTTCTCCTTTCTCTTTGCATTAATTTGACATTTAATTGACTTGTCCTAGACCTAACCTTCTCCCATCCAATGGCCAAGTATTGTACACAACAGGGCTTGCTACTCAAGTCTTAATAACCGGCCACTTACCAAGTCTTTTTGAATGTACAGATGAGACTTTGGTAAGAACGTTGCCTGGATTGGGCCAGCATATGTTGAAGTTCTGCTTAAACAAACTATTCATATGTGGCTTCAACAAGTTATATAAGGTCTATTGTCCAATTTCTTGGACATGAAACCATAATGAGTAGTTATTAACTAACAATATTGGTTTTACAGTTATTGTTATCATATACCTTAAATAAGTTACTTTTATAGCAATAAATATTGTTTTACATATATCAGTGAGTGTGCACAATATTTAAGCTGTTTTCTTCCTGCTATTTCATGATTTCTTGAGTTTATTTAAAATTTATAATACATGAAAGTCAAATATAAAACTATCATTATTATTTTATAAATTATGACTTATGTAAATAAATAAGAAACCATAAATGGAAACACTCTGACAGAGACACACTAGAAGCAGTGTTCTTCCTTGAATTTATTATTATTACTATTAAGCTTTCATATTTAGGTTCCTGCAGTTTCCCAAAATATCACACATCTTTGCATCTTAATTTTTGTTACAGTTAAAGTGAAATATAAGAATTATTCAACATTCACTCTTTGTGGATTCTAACTTCACAGCATTTAAACTTACCAAATTACCAGTGTCTCAATGAGAAGCACTTATATGTACATGCTGCAAAGTTATTGTTAAAATTAAAAATGTTTAATTAATATTATTTTAATTATAGATGGTCTATTATACATCCAATACACTAATAAACCTCAAACACAAAATCAACTCAAGATTTTTGCTAATATAATAAGTAATTCAGTACCTTGTATTATGAATCTCAGGTGCATCACATGTTGTCACAGATCTCTTTCACTAATAAAAATATACTTTCAACTAGAGTCTCTCACATCTGAATTATGATATTACAAGTTAATATACTATCCACCCAAACCATGCACTCTCTGTGTGTTCATTAATCAAATATCTCTTTGATCAATTTTGCAAATTACAAAAAAAATTACAAAACTTTGATTAAAGACTTGAATCTAATCTGGAATTAAGCCATAAGAGTTCCATTTTCAAAATATGCCAGTAGAAGAGCAAAGAAAATTTTATTTATTACTAAAAGGATAATGTTCAGCATAAAAATGCTTACAATGTGAGTAAGACTCAGAAACTAAACATGACGGTTAAAGATTCTGTTTTAAGTCTCAAAGCATGACCCCAGGGAATCAAACAACAGAAATCTTTAGCAAGTTTACTATAAACTAGAAACAAGAAGACTAGGAAAACTGCTTCCCAATTATGAGCATAATTAACTGAAATCTCCAAATCATATGGGACTCATAAATAGGTTGGTAGTCATTAGTAGAAAAACAACCAACTTACAGCAACGAAAGTGCAATTCAAAATAATATAAATTTATTGTTGAAAATATTACATATACAAAATTATATCTTGTTTATCAGCTTGCATTTTTACATAAGCTAATAACAAGCTTTCTGTAGCATTATTTGTCTTTTAATTTCTCATTTTAGGTAAATTGCTAATTTTATAATAAAACTGATTATGCATATACTTTTTTTTAATTGATAGGTGTATTAATATTTGGAGGATTTACTGAGTTGTATTCCAGAAGAACTAGAAGAAATTTTATAGGTACATTCTCAAAGTTTGTTGTTATTTATGGTGATTTTCTGCATAGTAACTTGAATCTTATTTTATTAAAGCATTACCAAACTCTGTGTCTAGGACTGCACTCTTACAAGACTTGTAAGCTGAAGTTAAGACATTTCAGCAGACTGAAATTAAAGTGTTACCAGCTGTCTACTAATTTTGCCAAAAGGAATTCAATTATATGTCAAATTATCACTTACTTGAGTAATATGTTTCATTTATTTTATTCCATTTAAGAAGGTATTCTCTTAAATGAGTTGTTGGACTAAACCCCTGAAACTGTAAACCATCTCAAGTAAATGCTTTCCTTTATAAGAGTGCCTTGGTCATGATGCTCTGATAGGCCTAACATTCTGTTATGTTTGGAAGAATTTGGATATTGGTATTTTGCTTTAAGAAAGAAGTAAATGCTTTAGGTATTGTTTAGTGGGACATATAGTAGTGGAAACATGGATGACAATGGTGTTGAGAGTTATCTGAACTGTGGTAGACTAGCTCAAGAGATTTTAGAGGAGAAGAATTTCAGTATGTTGCCCAGAAACTGTTCTTGTGATATTTTGGTGAAGAAATTAGCTGCTTTTTGCCTTTGTCAAAAAAGTTTGTTTGAGACAAAAGATTTTTTGATTAATTCCTTTGGCAAAGGAAAATTCAAAACAGCTTATTATAGATTCTGTTTGTAGTTTCTATAATAAACTCTAATGAAGCTGCGTCGTGAAAAAGAGTAAGCTAAGGAAAGAAAATATTTGAGGAGAAAAGGAGTACCAGAAAGTGGAATAGAGTTAAATCATATGTTCATGGAGATAAATGAAATAAAGGGAGTGGTGATCTCAGGTTAAGATCCACCTCAGCTAAGTTTTCTACTTGTGAAAAGGAATTAAGACTTAGAATTGAGTGTAGTTGTGTAAGCTTTTAATCATAATACTCAGAAGACAGAGGGTGGTGGATTTCTGAGTTTGAGGCCAGCCTTGTCTACAGAGTAAGTTGCCAAACAGCCAACGTTAGGCATTGAAGGTAGCCATCAAAAGCAGAAAGTTGGTGAATATGTAACTGAATGGGAGGGGCATGTTCCAACCCCAGTAAACTGCAGAAATTGGGTACTTGGATTATTTTGTTCTGGAGTTAAGAATATAAGAAAAGAGGCTATGTAATTTTTCTCTGTGCCTAAGGAAAGTCACTGAGACCAGGTATGTATTAGGTATATCCCTGAATTTATAATGAGTATAAACCTTTATAATGAGTTCCCAAGTGAAGTTACTTGGGAACAACTTGTTGGACAGAAATGTCTACCTACAGAGGATCACTGGAGATGCTTTTGCATGAAGCCATGAAGTTGAACCAAGAGTTGCCTTGGAGACCCCAAGATGCCAGCAACTGGGGCTCCCTCTAGAGAGAATGGGTGATATCCAGACCTTCTGTATATGTGTTGTTTTTACTGGTGGATGAATAAAGCTCTTTTGAACAATGGTCTAGCAGAACAAAAACAGGTAGGAAATCTGAACAGAAATATGTAGAGAGAGTAGACAGAATCACAGAAACACCATGTAGCTTCTGAAGGAGACAGCTTCCGAAATCTTACTGGTAAGGCCACAGCCTCATGGTGATACATTGATTAAATGGGTTAATTTAAGAATATAGAGCTAGGGCTGGAGAGATGGCTCAGTGGCTAAGAGCACTGGTTGCTCTTCCTGAGGTCCTGAGTTCGATTCCCAGCACCACATGGTGGCTCACAACCATCTGCAATGAGATCTGGTGCCCTCTTCTGGCCTGCAGGCATACATGGAGGCAGAATGTTGTATACATAATAAATAAATAAATAAATCTTAAAAAAAGAAAATATAAAGAATATAGAGCTAATTAGAAATATGCCTGAGTCATGGATCAAGCAGTGTTGCCATTAAAATCGTTTCTATGTGATTATTTGAATCTGGGCAGCTGGAAAAGTAATGAGCAATCTCCATTTACAATTAAATTCAGAAAATGAATTAATAACAGTTGAATATTGCTGGAGAGAGGTTTTTCCTTCAAGGGCATGATGATTATGAGTTGCTGTTGTTATAGTGAGCATAGCTTATTTTGTTTCTTAAAAGAAACCCTGATTAAATTCATTGTTTCAAGCTATACTTGATTGAAATTGCTTCTATTCTTGGTGCCCTATTTTGGATGACAAGATAGTTTGTTCACATTTCTCCAGAACAAGTTCACATGACAATACACATGTCATGAAATATCATACTACAACATATAAATATGAACAACTAATATGAGTCAATTTAAAAAAGTTTTCCATACAACTATCTGTTATGATGGCTCAAATAAGAATGACTTTCAAACATTCACAGATTTGAATACTCGGTCAAAAGTCACTGGCACTATTTGAAAGGATTAGGAAGTATGGCATTGTTAGAGGAAGTGTGTCACTGGTAGTATTCTTTGTATTTTCAAGGACCTAAGCCAGGCCTGGTCCCTTTCTCTCCCTGTTGCCTATTGACCCAGGTATAAAACTCTCACCTACTTCTCCAGTACCATATTTCACTTCATGCTGCCATGCTCCCCACCATGATGACAACAGACTAAACTTCTGAAACTGTAAATTAGCCTTAATTAAATATTTTGCTTTAAAAACACAATTGCCATAATTATGATGTCTCTTCACAGTAATAGAACTCTAAGACACATGTGACGCACAAAGTTTACAGTGAAGAAATAAAAATTATTTGATCTTACATAAATAAGGAACTTGTTTTTTTTTCAAATATAAAATATTTATTATTAACTGAGCCACCATGTTACATATCCAATCTCTACAAGTTACTCATCTTATAATGGGCAATTTTTTTTCTTTTTTTTTTTTAATTTTTATTGTTAAAAGAAAAATTTACATTTACTCCCCTTGTTCCCGGCCCTCCCGCTCCCCCACTACCCCACTGCCCTCCCCC
>JAQHUG010000635.1:166537-181535 GCA_028555095.1 Dicrostonyx torquatus
ATTCTGGTGTTTTTATGTTGCTTTTCAGGTTGTTAGAGTAACTCTTTGATTGGCACCTGCCTTTCTCTTCCTCTCCAGGTGGATCAACTAGTAGTAGCTAGTGGTCACTTGCTTGGTCTGAGGGGATTGCTCTGGTCCACTTCAGTCGGAGGGATCTGGAGCAGTGGTGTTCACCAAGGACCATCCGTAATCAAAGGGGTGGGCTTCTCTGCTGGGGCCTGCAGGTTTATGCTGGATCCACCCTTGTCCAAGCTCCCAGCCCTGTTGCAGGCCAATTCCCGTGGGGATCCCTGGTCCCGTCAAAGGGGAGCCTTGCCCAGAGACCCTCTGGGATGTGGGACACAGAAAAGCTGAGGGAAGGGGAGTGGGAGTCTCCTAATCGAGCAGAGCGCCTGGGGGCTAGAGTTTGGTCTTACCCTCAGTTGAGCAGGTGGATCTGAGGTTGTGGTACTCACCAAGGACCCGCTGCCATGAAAAGGGCAGGCTTCTCTGCTGGAGCCCTGCAGGTTTATGCTGGACCCACCCTTGTCCAAGGTCCCAGCCCTGCTGCAGGCCAATTCCCACGGAGAACCTGGGCCCAGACAAAGGGGAGCCTTGCCCAGGAACACTCTGGGGTATGGGACACAGAAAAGCTGGGGCCAAGGTCCCAGCCCTGCCGGGGGCCAATTCCCGCGGGGAACCGTGGTCCCTTCGAAGGGGAGCCTTGCCCAGGGAACTTCTGGGATGTGGGACACAGAAAAGCTGGGGGAAGGAGAGAGGGAGTCTCCTAAATTGAGTAGAGCGCCTTGGGGCTAGAGTTTTTCTTACCCTCAGTTGAGCAGGTGGATCTGAAGCTGTGGCACTCACCAAGGACCCACCACCATGAAAAGGGCAGGCTTCTCTGCTGGAGCCCTGCAGGATTATCTCTGAGGCTGGTTTTAATTGAATCAGACTAAATATTACAGGAAGATGCCCAGAGGAAGCAGAAAAAGGATAAAGACAAGGGTAACGAGGATAGGAAGACAGGAATTCCTTGACTGGGTTCCCAGAAGTGGTTCTGCAAATCAGTTTCACATTTTCAGGTAGAGAGACTGTGATTATTTAGTTCCCAGAGGAGGCCACTCCAGACAGCTGTCCACATGTGGGCCTGATTATGAGATGTTTATAGTTTGTTAAAAAATAAAACAAAAACCTGTGGCTCAAAGACTTAATAACTCAATGAGGTGTATCTGTTCTCTGCCAAGATGTACCTTATAACCCTTATGTCACCATGAACATCATATTAGTAAATCCTCCTCCAATTGTAAAGGATGCAACCAAAAGCATAAAAATAGGGATATTAAATCTCTGTTTTAATACTTATTTTTGAAATTTCTTTAAGATTCAAGAATTATTTTCTTCAATGGTTTAAATATGTTTATATTTCTAGTGTATCACAGTGGCTATTGTGTCTGTATTTCCTATCTTTTGAAAAAAATACCAAGCTCAGAAAAAGTGCAGCTATATATTCACTGCTCTTTTTCTAACTATTATATCATGGTAGAAAAATTCTGTATTTGGCTGTACATACAATAAATTCAAATTTAATAAGAATTAAAATGATTTTACATCACCAGAGTATATATCCATAATGTCTCCAGTAATTTGTTTCAAAATATAAAAAATTAAGAGCAAAGTTTAAAATGAGCAATATAACACTGAAGTGAGCATAATATAAAAAAGTTAAGTTTTTAAAATTGTTTTCTCTTTTTGTTTCTAAAGCAGTATCATACAGAATATCATAGTATTATATTTCTGCTTTAACTCCCAAGTACTGGAAATCAAAGCATATAATATCTATAAGACTAAATAACGATAATAGTTAAAGACATGAAAAGTTTTGGAATTTATGATGTATGTTCCCTCCAACAAATTTCCCACCTTACCTTTAGTTCAATTAATGGATGTGGTTAGAGTGGACCTTTTCAGAATGCTATGTGTGGTGCGGGAGAATTGTCTGTATTCAGTCAATCATGTTTTAAATAAATGCTGATTGGCCAGGCAGGAAGTATAGGCGGGAAACCAGACAGGAAGTAGAGGTGGGAACAGGAGAATTCTGGGAAGCAGGAAGCTCCTTTGGCACTCCTGTGCAGACCACCGAAGAGGCAGGATGTGTCCCAGCTGAGAAGAGGTACTGGCCATGTGGCTAACATAAATAAGAACAATGGATTAATATAAGTTACAAGAGCTAGTAAGAAGACTGAGCTAATGGGACAATGAGTTTATAACCTAATATAGACTCTCTGTGTGATTTTCTTTGGGGCTTCTTGGCTGTGGGGTATTGGATGGGACAGAAACCCCAACAAGCCAGCCCTCATGTTACACTATGTGTGTTAGTATTGAATCATTTTATTTAAATATACCTGGCCACAATCTATGTCCTTTCATCAAGAAATTTTCTTTACAATATGTTAAACCATAAAATAATAGAATCTTATTGGATACATGTTTTGTAAACAGGCATTAATATTAGATATGAAGTTGTAGTATTTTCAGCCATGTTCTACAGTACCTGTTAAACTGTGCAATATGTTTTTCTAATTCTGCTCTATCACAAACATTATTTACAGATAATACTTTCCTCTTTTCTCTATAGTATTCCTGAAAACCAGACTTCTGCAGTGACTTTCATCCTAGTGGGCTTCTCAGAATATCCGGACCTCCAGGTGCCCCTGTTCCTCCTCTTCCTGACCGTATACTCAGTCACTGTCATGGGAAACCTGGGCATGATTGCCATCATCAGGCTGAACGCCAAGTTTCACACCCCCATGTACTTTTTTCTCACTCACCTATCCTTTGTGGATTTCTGTTACTCCACTGTTGTGACACCCAAACTCTTAGAAAACTTGGTTGTGGAAGACAGAAGAATCTCTTTCACAGGTTGTGTCATGCAGTTCTTCTTCGCATGCGTATTTGTGGTGACAGAAACATTCATGTTGGCAGCGATGGCCTACGACAGGTTTGTGGCAGTGTGCAACCCCCTCCTCTACACAGTGGCCATGTCTCCGAAGCTCTGTTGCTCACTGGTGGCTGCATCGTACTCGTGGGCTATATTCTGCTCCTTTATATTCATATACTTTCTTTTAACTCTGTTCTTCTGTGGGACCAGGTTCATAAATAACTTTGTGTGCGAGCATGCTGCCATTGTTGCTGTATCGTGCTCTGACCCCTCCCTTAGTCAGAAGATCATTTTCATTTTTGCCACTTTCAATGAGCTGAGCAGTCTGATGATCATTCTCACCTCTTACGTTTTCATTGTCATTACTGTCATGAAAATGCCTGCTACAGGGGGACGCTACAAAGTCTTCTCCACCTGTGCCTCCCACCTCACTGCCATCAGCATTTTTCATGGCACCATCCTCTTTCTCTATTGTGTTCCCAACAACAAAAGTTCCTGGTTGCTGGTCAAGGTGGCCTCGGTGTTCTACACAGTCATCATTCCCATGCTGAACCCATTGATATACAGTTTCAGGAACAAGGACGTGAAGGAGGCAGTGAAGAAGCTAATGAGCTCTCATTTGTCATTGAAAATATAGTTCTAGAAAGATGAGGTATTTTTACTAAGGTCCTGTAGTTTGTTACAAAAATCAGTAAACTTGTTGCTCAGATTCCCTATATAAATCATTCCAATATCAATTCACAAAAATATACATTACAATAACCTCCAAACTTTAAATATTGTTAGAAAATGAATCTTAGGCCATTTCCCCATAATATTTTATTCAGGTATTTTAAGAACAATTACTTCTTGTATATTTCCATGTTTGTGTATGTTAGCATAATGCTGCCTAGGAAAATGTTTAACTCAAGTTGTGTATTGAAATTTCAAGACTTTTCAGATATTCTGAAGCAACTCATCAAGGAAGTTTGTATGATAATTCAAAAGCTAATCTTTAGAGCTATTCAATAACCAGTAATGAAAATGAGGGGAAAGCTTCATGTAATTCTTTAAAGGATCTTTTTACACTGGACATTTTCCTCAACACAATTGCACAATAAATATCTTAAAAATAACTCTTTCCACATTTAGAATTAGAAGATTTTAAATATGTTTTATATATATTATTAATTTTTATATGCCAAGACCTGTTTTCCTTACATTTTGCTTTCTTTCTTTAAACAGATTTTTGTTTTAATTTTAAATAATTATCTCTCTCTCTCACACACACACGTGTGTGTGTATGTGTGTGTGTGTTTGTGTGTGTGTGCCTTTCTTGAGACCAATAGAGAGTATAAATTTTCCTTGAAGCTTGAGTATACTCCTTTTGAGACAACCATTGTGGGTGTTGGGAACCAAACTTAATGACTCACTGTAAGCCCAGTATATGTTCTAAGCCACTGAATAAAATCACTTTTGCTCACATTTCATTTAAAATATATAAAAAATAGCATTGAAAATATTCACAAATAAAGTCATTTATTGAAAAGTGGTTGTATATTGTAGTTATTTACTGAAATTGAATTTGATAACAGTAGATGCGTATGTATTTACCACAACTCTATATTGTTCCCTTAGAAATACTAATGCTTTCATGAAAGCTTGCCAGAGATGGTTGTTGTAGTTATATACAGATATAAGTTTTCTTTGTTTTTGTGTATTTTTTCTATTATATCCACATTTACTTTAGTGAGATGTTATGTCATTGTATTATTGATATGCATATTTATCTAGATGATATATAGTCAAGCTAGTAAATTTAAAGTCCTTAACCTGGGGATCTGAGATGGGAATATTCCAGACATGATTTTTCTACGCATTTTAGTTATTATAGCTAGTGGCTCTTATCTATGTAAATGAAGAAATACTATTAAAAATAAAATTCAAGCATTTTATAAAATGAGACAACCAATTTGTTAGGAATTTAAAATTGTCCTATCATTTAAACTTCATCAATGTGCACAGGTTTTTATGACATAATTTAATATGTATGGATTTATTTGAGTCATTGTAGTGCAAGTGTTTTGATAAATATTGTCACCCAATCAAAGTCAATATTACTTATATCTATCGATATATCAATCATATCCATCAGAATATAATTTGTGATTAGGTATAAAAGTGAATTTCTGTGGAAATAAAGATGGCTCTGTGATTAATTGCACATCATATACTTCCATAAGTCCCAGTATTGTCTGCCAGTATCTAGAATTCTCGCATAAGCCACACTGGCCCACAAAGGCACAAGATCTCACCTGCATATAATTTCATTCAATCTCAAAGACACATACATAAAAAAGTGGGAAGATGTTTGAAGAGACAGCTTGGGGGTTAAGAACACTGGCTGCTCTTGCTGAGGAGCCAAGTTAAATTTCTGGGGCCAACATGAGAGCTCAGAGTCACCTGTAAAACATATGCCAAGGCATATCTAGCTCTTGTCTACCATGCACATGTACTGTGCACAGAAACATGCAGACAAAACCCTACTACACATAAAATCATAAAATAAATAAATTTTTAAAAAGGAACAGGACCATGTCATTAAAATTTGATTTGATGGATACTAATATTGATTCAGTAAAATAATTCCAAGAGAAGTCAAAAAGCACATGTCCAGGACAGGTAAGAATTATAGGATATATATATATATGATCAAATATTATATATAATGTATGATATAATGTAATATATAGTAATTATAAATGTATATTTATATATAATATCATATATACAGCTATGGAAATTATATATATATTACATACATAAAATAGTTTTGGTTATGTATAAACTTTTATATATATTAAGGGTTTATATATTGTATATTATACATATTATTTATACTACATATCTATTGTTACATGAAGGATATAGCATACATATATGTATAAATAATGTACATAATACCCATATGTATGATTTTCTGTACTTCTATTGCTAACTCCTTTTCCCTATGATTTTCTGCATTTTATATGTGTTAAAGTCACTATATTTTCACTATGGTTAGAGTACAATTGATAGTATGAATGCCCCAGAGCTTTAGAGATGTAACATACAATCACATGGGACATGATTATGTATGTTAGATCAAACTTTAGCCTCCTGGGAAAGTTTTCAGTGACTCTTCATAATGTCTTGATCTCCAAGGTCTTGATGATATACATTTGCAACAAAGTTTTTTTTATTAATTTCTTTTACTTCTTTCATCATTTATTTATATATTTTAAATACCAACCATGTTTCCAAACCCATTTCTCATCCCCCACATCTCCCCCTATACTCCCATCCACTCCTCCTATGTCTCCTGTCTCTAGTGAGACTGGCTAAGGCCTCTAATGGGAATCAACAAAACATGGCCAATCAAGCTGAGTCAGGACCAAGCTCCTCCCCTCTGCACCCGGCTGAACAAGTCATCCCACTATAGGCAATAGGTTCCAAAGTGCCAGCTCATGAATCAGGAACAGTTCCTGGTCCCACTCCTAGGGTCCTCACAAAAGACTAAGCTACACAATGTCACCCAGATGCAGAGGACCTAGGTTGGTATACTGACTCCCTAGCTATCCCACCAAAGTCCATGCACTCCCACAAACTCAGGTTGGCTGTCTCCATGAGTTTCCCCATCATGTTATTGACACTCCCACTTAATTATATAATACCTCTGCCCTTTCTTTAACTGGACTCCTGGAGCTCAGCCCAGTGATTGGCTGTGGATCTCTGCATCTGCTTCCACCAGGTACTGGATGAAGGCTCTATAATGATAACTAGGGAAATCACCAATCTGATTACAGGGGAAGGTCAGTTCAGGCATCCCCTCCAATATTGCTAGGACTCTTAGCTACAGTCATCCTTGTGGGGTTCTTGGAGCCTCCTTGGCACCAGGTTTTTTGCTAATCCCCAAATTACTCTATCAAGGTATCCTACTGTCTGCCCCCATCCCTCCCAAAACTTGTCCATCTTGATCTCTCATGTTCTCATCCCTCATCCCCTCCCCTCTACTCCCCCCTACCTGCCCCAAGTTACTCAAGACTTTACATCTACTTACTCTTCCCAGGGAGATCCATGCATCTCTCTTAGGGCCCTCCTCATTATTTATCTTCACTGGAGCTGAGAATTGTATCGTTTGCTTTATATCTATTATCTACTTATGAGTGAGTACATAACATATTTGTATTTCAATCAGGATGATTTTTTTTCTAGTTCCATTCATTTGCCCTCAAATTTCACCATGCCATTTCTTGTTTATTTTTTGTTTTGTGTTCGTTTTTGTTTGCCTCTGAGTAAAAGATCATTGTGTAGATATACAACAGTTTCTTCATTCATTATTTGGGTGAATGGCATCTAGGGTATTTTCAGGTTCTGCCTGTTATAGAATGCTATGAACATAGCTGAAGAAGTTTTCTTAAGGTATGCTTCAGTGTTCTTTGGATTAATGAAAACCCAGAGACAGAAATGGGGGTTCAACCCAAAGGTCAGAAAAGCAAAGCAGTCAGCTACTGGCTCTTACCTCTATCAGACACCCAAATGATGATCCAGTCTCCAGGAAAAATCAGAATTAGATTGTGGATGAGAGCTGTATCTTCCAGTCCTATCTTCCTCACAGGTGCTAGGATTAAAGGTGTGCACCACTACCACCTGGATTTTAATGCAAAATGATCCATTCATGCTAATATGAGCGTTGTAATTAAGCTCAACACATACAAATTAATCAAAGTATCAACTTGTTGACAAGGCTTTCAGTGGGATTGCTGATTAGTTTTTGTCCACGTGACACACAGTAGAGTCACTTTTGGAGAGAGAATGTAACTTGACTAGCTATTTCCATTATATTGTCCAAAGAGCATCTCTTGATTAAGGATAGATGTGAGAGAGCCCAGTCCATTGAGAGTGAGGCCATGCCTGAACATGTGATATTGGCTTGTATAAGAGAGGAGATTGAGAATTCCAATAAATGGCATTTATCCTTGGCCTCTGCTTCATTGCTTGCCTCTTGATTCCTACTCTAGTTTGTGTCTTGTCTTTTTTCTGATATATTGTCAAATAGAAGTGTAAGCCAAGCAAACACTTTGCTTGCCAAACTTGTTTTTGTTGGTGTTTTGCAATATTATTAAAAAGTAAATTAGATTAATGGAGATGGACAGGTGATGAAAGTATAGTGAGGACTTAAAATGCCCATATTTGAGTAGGTAGATAGATATGAAAGTTTTCAAAACAAAATTACAATGACTTATTATTGTAATGCTACAGCAAAATATATTAATTAGTGTTTGGGAATATAAGAGAAAATTCTAAAAATTCAGGGGCAATATGTAAATAATTTGGGATGTATTTTATCTTTTTAATATTATTTATATGTTCTAATTTCAATACTGAAATTAAACTATTTATATTTATATTTTATTAGCATATGATACATAGTAATAGATTTCTTTATTTGATTTCATGCATATAAATAACATTTAATCACATTATCCTCTTCAAAACATAATTTAGCATTTTCTTATTATCCTCTGTAAAAATCCTTTCAACTGATGTTCAGATCCTTATGTTAAATAAAGATATACATTTGACTCTAAAACAAATAAAAAACAATGACAGTTACAGTTGCTTAATATGTTTTCAGATCAAACTTGGATCCTGCTGTATCATAAAATATCTTTTTAAAGACAAGCTCTTATGTATCAACATTATTTTTGCTTTTCTTCTTATATACTTATTGTAGTGGTAAACCATAAATATCATAAACAAATCCATTTTTCTATTTGTTTTATGATTGGCAGCATTTGGAACCTTTCTTTAAAAAATTTTTTATTATCTTTGCTTAATTTTTGGACAAGTATATTTGACCTAGTGTCACATGCAATCAAGAATTACAATCTCTCTTATTTAAATTTTTATTTATAAATAAAAGCTTTGTGCATGTATACAATGAAAATAAAATGAAATCTACCTCCCATTGCAGACTACAATTTCTAAACTTTTTTATTATAAACCACTAAGTTCATTTAGAGCTGTTACACATGTACATATGATGGGTCAGTGTCCTGAACATAGGAACCCTAGCTAGTATAACTATTCTTGGTGAATGCCACTAGATTTGTCCATATATTTACACACTTGTTATTTAATCATTCTCAAAAATATAAATCCTGTTGAGAGAAACTTTGTATATGAGGTCTGAAAAAAAATATTGTCCTGGAAAATTATGCATTCTAAAAACAAAAGAGGAAGTTTCTTCTAATTAGAATTTGTAGTCCAAGACAATCATCAGTGAGGGTTCTCTAGGGTACATTTCCCCAAAGTCAATACTTGGTTCATATTAAATAATGCTATCTTTACTACATATAAAGAGCCTTTGTCTTCTTCAAGATGTTAGTATGTTTCTTTTAAAATGTTTTGATGGTTGCATCCTTTTTTTAACTTCCATTTTACAAGGATCAGTTTCTGCATTTTCTTGAGAAACTTAAAACATTTTAAATTTGAAGGAATTTGCTCATGTTTATTCATAAGAAAATGACATAATCTTAAAAGCACATCTGGAAAATCATGCTTTTGGTGAGTTACTTGAAACAGTTTGAATCTTCTGGAAGGTGTATGAAAATCTTTAAAAACTGAGGGATGGTAGAAAGAAAAGTGAGTTGAGACAGTGGATCTACTCATTGGAGTACACAGCATATATTAAAGTTCTATTTACTTTGTTCCTACCAATGCTGATTGTTTGAGCCATTTCTATTATTGCTGTGTTACTAATACAAAGATTTTAAAAATAATGTTAAATACAAGTTCTGACAACACGAAATTTGATTTATTTAGGTACATGAAGGTCAACAAACATGTAAATATACAAAGAGCAGAGTAAAATATGCAATACCCAGCGATATTGAGAAGCTATAGATGTAAGAAAAATAAAAATTGCAGGAACAAGTGTTATTCATAGAAAAACTTCTTTCTTGGGAAGCTGCATTGAAAATCCTGAATGAAAGATTGCATTGAAGATTAAGAGGAAGAATTGAATTATCCTTCAGCATTAAAAAAATTAAAGCTCAAGAATAAAATTTGCCTTGACCATGTAGTTCCAGGTTATTGTTTATTAAATCAATTTACAACAGTTCATCTTATAAATTTTATAGCAAACTGTAAAATATTTCTTAAAGTATTGCATCTGATGTTTGTAAAAGCTTGATTATAGTATGATAACATAGGAAAGACTTTTCTTTGTAAATTACAGATTAGAATGGAACAGAAGGAGATTGTGGGCATATGCAAACATTTCTGTGTAGTTTCCATTAATCCTGATTTATGCCACAATAGTCACAAACTGAGATACTTTAAAGATCACAGATTTTCTCTTTGGTGGTGAATGAAAGCTCTGGGGAGCTTCTGGCCATGTAGTACACAGGTGACAAATAACTGGACCCCAGAGGTCAAAATTGAATGTTAATCATAAAAATCTAAGAGTAAGTGTACATATTTGAAGTCCCCTGCTCTTTTGGTTTCTATTTTGAATGACACATAAACACTGGTTTTGCAGTAATCCCAGAGGTAGTTAAGGTATTTAATTTAATTAGTTTTGAAGAAAACTTTATTTTCATAAGAATATATCACTAACATTATGTTTCAGCTACTGTGCTCTTGTAGATTTTCCTGAATTTTTTGAGGCAAAGTATAACTCTGTAACTCAGTCTCTATTTACAATACATTACACACTTGCTAAAGACTCCCAAGTCCTTGGGTCATGAATATGCACACCCATGCTCATCTAACCTTTTGTTTTTACCAAAGATATGATGATGATGTGTGTGGGTGTGGATCTTAAAATTCTACAGTGAGATAACAATTAATAATATTAATCCATTGTCCAATTTTGATAATAAGTAGAAAGATAAGATTGTGACAAATGATTTCGATAATTTCTGGTACTGGAATTTTACTGAATGATACTATGTATTAGGGAGTCCTGAATAAAGGCAAATAGGTGTCAAAGATTCAAAAAGATAACATACAAATTGATAATAATATGGAGAATAGAAATTTAGAGCAAGATGAATTTTGATTTGTAATTTAACAATAAACTGGTAACCTCCAATTTATCTAAGATTTCTTAGTACATAAGAATGAAGTGTTTGTCTGATGAGTAATGTATGAATAGTTTTTGTAGACCAGTAAAATTAATAAATTCAAACAGCTTTACATTCTTATTTAATAGTTATATAATAAGTCAAAAATCCATACTACACCTCCTAATTCATATTTTTGTTGGGTATGACGATTTTATTCTAATATGGTAGTTTCAGATTTTAATAAGGAATTTAGCCAAGGACAAGATTATAATAGTTTCTTTAAAAAATATGAAGTTGTGAGGGTAAAATCATTGAGAGACTATGTAAAAACTTGAAGGAGGAAAGAGATGAAATTGATCAACATGTATGTATGAAAAGATTTATGAAAAATGAAAATATTATTGTAGAGGCTCTGTCCTTTACAATACATACATACATACATACATACATATATTTAATTAGTAAGAGAAAACAAAAATATTACTACTAGTAGTAATGAAAATAAAAGTAAATATTAATAAGGGCCTTCCTATTACACAACTGAATATGGAATTAATTTTGATGATCAGTGTAATTATTATTGTCAAATACAAACTGAAGGGATTATAGGTGTTAGGAGAGTAGTCTCAGGAAAAAATAGGGAGAAAATATTTCTAATTAAGATGGAAGTAAAAGCTATAGAAATCATTAACCGTCATTTGGTTTTACACTGTATCAATGTTTTTTTGATTCTAATATAAATTCAGAAGTTAAAAGATTAATGATAGTCAGCCTTAGAACCAAAGAATTTTTTTCTCAAAACTTTTTAAAAATTAAAAATATTTTGTTAACTGCATAGTCACATTCCTGTCCAGCAGTCACAAGGACATAGGTGGAGCCACTACTAAAACCAACTAACAAGCAAACAACATACAACACAACAAAATAAAACACCTTTAATATAATAAATTGGGAATTTTTATGTGAATAATTTGTATGATTAGTTCCTATTACTTTATTTTCCCTGTATGCTATATGTTTTTAACTTTTCAGTTTTCTCAAACCTGAGACTATGAATGCACTGATCATATTAATTTTCTTATTTAGCTGGATGTCCCATTTGCAATTATTTTCTGTGATGAAGCATTCCAGAGATCAGAATTAGTCACGAGGAATTTATATGTACTTCATATAATTAATTATTTTTATTCCAGATGAGAGCATTACAGGAGTAAAGAACAGATCCAACTTGTAGAGACATGCACAGTTTGAGACAAATAATAAATACTGAAGCAGAAGGCTACTGAGTTCAAGACCATCACATTTTTGTTGTTGTTGCTGTTTATATCAAGTGTCATCTGAGCTTTTGTCCTGTCGAGTTCTACTGATCAAATTTCTTCATTCTTTTTTCTTTCTTTGTTTTTGTAAGTGGTAACTCATGGTACATTCAAAGATAAACCAGAGTTCTGTGACCACATTTATCCTGGTGGGCTTTACGGAATACCCACACCTGCAAGCACCACTCTTCCTTATGATTATGGCCATATACACAGTCACTCTGGTAGGCAACATTGGCATAATTGTAGTCAGAAGGATCAATCCTAAACTTCACACCCCCATGTACTTTTTTCTGAGCCATCTTTCATTTTTGGATATATGTTATTCTAGTGTATTTGCCCCAAAATTACTGGAGATCTTGGTTGTGGAACAGAGAACTATCTCTCTAAAAGGTTGCATGGTCCAGTTTTTCTTCGGCTGTGCCTGTGTGATTACAGAGATGTTCATGTTAGCAGCGATGGCGTATGACAGGTTTGTGGCTGTTTGTAACCCCCTACTCTATACTGTTGCTATGTCTCATCAGCTATGTGCTCTCTTAGTAGCTGGAAGTTATATGTGGGGTTGTCTGTGTGCTGTGATAATCACATACACTCTCCTTTACCTGTATTACTGTGAACCTGGCATCATTGATCACTTTGGCTGTGAGTACTCTGCCATCATCTCTGCATCCAGTTCTGACACCTCATTTAGTCAGATGGCATGCTTAGTCATTTCTATATTAAGTGAGGGTAGTAGCCTGCTTATCACCATGGCCTCCTATGTCTTCATTGTCTTCACTATTATCAAAATGCCTTCGAAGGGTGGCCTCCGAAAAGCCTTCTCCACCTGTACTTCCCACCTTACTGCCATAAGCATCTTTCATGGGATCATCCTCCTTCTCTACTGTGTGCCCAATGCAAACAGCTCACGGCTCCTGGTCAAAGTGGCAACTGTGCTCTATACTGTCCTGGTCCCCATGTTGAACCCACTCATTTACAGCCTAAGGAACAAGGATGTGAAGGAGACAGTCAAGAGGCTCATCAGCTCAAAACTGCACTCTCGCTCAATATAATACCGATATAATGAACTTTTAACTTAATATGCTTTAATTAACAACCTAAATAAACCTCTTTTTCATATAAACTATCAATGACATATTAGTGTTTAGTGAATATGTGATTATGTTTTCAATCCAATATTGAATTTTGAATCATGGCATCCTGATTGTCTTTTCTATAGTTTCAGGCAAATATTTTATAGTCTGATTGTTGCAATGAGGAGGAGCGGGCTGTGGCGGCTGTGTTCCCTGGTGCCTGGCTCCTGGCCGTGGGCCTGCTTTTCGCCCTGGCTAGCTTATACCCAGAATAATTACACACAAACTGGATTCAATTAACACACTGCCTGGCCATTAGTTCTAGTAGTTCTAGTCTCTATTGGCTAACTCTCACATCGTATTTCAATGCATTTTTAATAGTCTGTTAGTCACCACAAGGTAGTGGTCTTACCAGGAAAGATTCAGCATGTCTGACTCTGGCGATTTCATGGTGGGCTCTCCCTGAGCCTTCCCTATCCCAGAATTCTGTTCTGTCCTCCCTGCCTGTCTAAGATTTTTTTCCCTATCAAAGGGCCAAGGCAGTTTCTTTGTTCAACCAATGAAAGCAACCCAAATACAGAAGGACCCTCCTACACCATCTGATTAACTTACACTGAGCAATTAAAGAAAAGATGACATTTAGAATCTTCCCAGTTAGAGCTAAATAAATAAGAATAAAGAAGAAAAAAACTTTCCTCAGAACTCCGCACCCATGCTACCCTGAAAGTATACTTTAGGCTCTTTTACTACACACACATTTAAGCCCTCACAATTTACCCTTATTTTTTTCTTGTATATCTCTATTAAACAGATATTGTGTTGAATTTGCTGTAAGTTAATGACAAATATTTGTTATATGAAAATACAGTCTATAAGGAAGCATATGTTAAGATCCTAACTATTACCCATGAACACCATTCATTTCATTTTGTTTTGCTTAACTTTGAAATTATAGCTCCATTTCCATTCCCATTCCCAACACTAAATACTCCCATGTGTTACTTCCCACTCTCCCTCAAATTCAAGACCTGTTTATCCACTAATTGTCGATATACATACATACATATATATATACATACATACATACAAGTATATACGTATATATTTTCAAACATCTTATCAGTTTGCATAATGTACTTATATGTATGTTTTCAAGGAGAGCATTTCTCACTTCTGAACAGATTATTGGTGTGCTATTTCCTGGGGAGGATCATCTCTCCTGCTTTCAAATTTCTGAATATTAAAAGATTCTATTTGATTCTGTCTTCACTTATAACAATTGTTCACAGGAGTTTGCATTTTAAAATTGTACCATTGATCAATTATTTTTCCTTGGATTTTAATCATCAATTAATAAAAATGACTACCTATTTAGTGATTAAATCAATAAGAAAATAGTATTTTTGTTGCATAAAATTTCATAAGTTTATTTCAGTAAGTCATAATGTTACATTTTCGAGCTTCATTGTACTGAAACTTTTCTTGGAAGTTATACTTAAACCGTTTTTCATTTTTCCTCAACTTTATTTAAGTCATAGATCAAATTTATCATTTTTGTTAGTTTGAAAGAATGAAATATTCATTTTTGTACATTTTTTT
>JAQHUG010000635.1:223136-234149 GCA_028555095.1 Dicrostonyx torquatus
AGACACAATAGTGTTTTAAATGATCCAAACTAATTGGAGCAGAAATCAGGAACTAGTACTTATGAGTGCTCTTATTTTTCCAAACAAAATGAAATCTTGAAATTCTTGTTTTACAAGTGTTGTTTGGACAAGAAATACACTGAAAAGTGAAAAAAACTTGTGTCTAAGAATAATCCACATGTTCATCTGTTTTAAAGCTACCTTGAATGCATTATTAAATATGCTTCAATGTAACACTTAAAAAATACAGATATTTAATAACATTAAAATTTTTTTCTGATTTTGTCATGGCATATTTATTTTTTGTAAATATGTGTATATTGATACATAAATTCTTTTTAAGATTTATTCATTTAATTGGATAAGTATGTGTTTGCCTGTATGCTACTATCTACATCATGTGTGTCCCTAGAATGTTAAGCAGTCAGGAGAAGACACTGGATCCTATGTTATTGGGTAACAGACTGTACTGAGCTGCCATATCGGTGCTGGAAAGAGAACAAAGGTTCTCTGGAAGAGCTAAAATCTCTCTGAACTCTTTCGTTACTAAAGAAAGTGTTGTAAGAAGAAACTTTTTAGCAGAAAAGGAGAAATGTGACAGGGTAAAATAGGAAAGATATGACGAAAAGTCTACATGTTAAAATATGAAATTGTCAAGTAATAAGCTGAGTTAAAAACAAATTAACTAAAACTTCAAAAATATTGTTCCATATTTATCATATTAAATAGTACCAATTTACCAATTTGGTCTAAATGTGTATAAATGCATTCAGGTATGTTTTCATCATTTACTTTAATCATAATGTCATTTATAATATTCTTGTAATAGCCTTGCAAAGAGCATTAGAAAATTTATAGTGCACGCACATAGTTCAAAGTTCCTAGCCTTTGTATCCGGTAAACTTTTTAATAATATTATATTTAATATCTATAAATGTCATGGATGTACAAAATATATTAGAATATTATATATTCTCTACTACCTTTTAATTCCTACAGAACTTACCAAAATATCTCAATTATATATTCATATCTTTAAAAATATTATTGAAGCTCACTGAGTTAAATTAGTACTAACATTGAATAAAAGGCATAGGGCTCATTGACCATGGAATAAAAAAATATACCAGTGACTAAATCCTAGCAGAAAAGTGATTTTCTTTGATTTAATTGTTATTATTGCCCATTATCTGAGCAAGTTTAAAAGCAAAACAAATTATGTGTATAAACATGATGACAGTTTGACATCATTGACTATTTACTATAATCAGTAGACTCCCACAAGGTCCAATGATCTTACCAAAACTTTCAAAATGTTTTACTGTACTGATTATGCATACAGACCTGGGTTAACATTCACTGTGAAATAAGTAGTTAGTCCCATAATCATCCTGCCCCTATTGCACGAGTGAGCACACGTTCCTGGTACATCAGTATTGTAGTGTGTCGTGTATGCTGCTGTATTATAGGACCACTGACATCTTTTCTTCCTTGGTAGCCATGTAGCGCCTTCCAGCATTATGAAGTTATTTGAGAAGAAATGTGCTTGTACATTGCAAGACATAAAACAAGACAAAATTTCTGCAACACTTTTATAGTTATTTGAATAAATCATTTCTTACGGCATAGATGTACTATACTGTGGCCTTGTCTGACTTTCAGTAGGCAGAGTCAAGAAACAAACATCAACTTCTTTCAAACGAAAAGCATGATAAACTTAGATTAAAAACGTCCTTATAATTTTCTAAAGAGAGTCATTGAGTTGTTGGTTTACATTTGTAAGTAGTTTCAGCATTGTATACGTCATTCTTTAAAACTCAGTGACTTGACTACAGAAAGAAAATTAGTATTATAGAGTAATTTTAATTTTGTTTACTTTTCAATGAATAATTTTCATTTTTCTTTTAAATGGTGTGTGATAGATTGACATTTAATTGCCATTTCATGAAGAAACATTTAAAATTGGTTTTGGTAGATTTTCTTTTCTCTGAATAATTGTTTAATTTTGTTTTACTCCAGTAACATGTAAAGTTGTTTTCAAATTCAATGAATATTTATGGTTTTGATAAACAAAATAATGAAATTCATGCTATTGTGTACATTTTATTCTTTCAAGGAGAAGCAAACTCTATGATAAGAACAAGGAAATTAAATTTAAAACCCATGTTTCAAATATATTTACTAATGTCTACAATATGTAGAGCAAACCCTTCAGCTTGAGAGGATTTCTCTAAAATGAGCTGGATTCTCAGTATTGAATCATGAGAGATCATATCCCCAAAATGCTCATTTTGTAAGAAACAAAATGACAAGATTAACTAGATGGCCCAGTAGGGTCATCAACTGGGGAAGGAAGCATCTACTATGAAGAAAACAAGAAAGGATTAATTTTTTTAAATTTGGTATTATGAAGTATTCTTTCATCTTTAATGAACCATAATGACCTGAGAGCAGAATATTCATATACCCTAGATATAGTCAACATCCTATGGAGAGAGAGCACCATGACTGGCAAAAAGATTTAATTACTGTGCTATAATGTTGATTTCTACAGTATATTATATCTCACAATAACGGAACACGGAGGAGGTCATTCTTTGGCTATAGAACATGAGTTACTTACATATATATATGTATATATATATATACATACATATATATATACACACATATACCAATATTAATATTACATTATACTCATGAACTGCCTCCAGTTATGTTCTAAATTGCTTCACCAATTATGTCACACTGAAGTGATTAATTTTAATTGCTTATTTTATAATCTCAAGAGGATTTAGCAATAGTCTCTAATGGTTCCTATCTCCAAAGTTGTAACAATAAATACAAGACACCAACTGCCACTCTCAAAAGGACAGAGTCCTTTTGTTCTTATCAAGCTAGTTTCTAAGTTCTAGAATTTAATATTAATGTGAACTCAGAATTCATGAGTAGAATATTCTTTAAAAGATTTGTGAGTGAACCAGATTCACGGGGTGTACTCTTTCTGTGAAACTTCAGTTTAGGTGTCCTGTTCTAGGTAAGTACCTTAAGAATCTTTTGAAATTTGGTGCATGGGGTAGAAAAAAGATCCGCTGTATGAATTTAAAATTCTCATTTTTATAAGATCTTAAATATAAATCAAGGATGAGTCCTCAGATATTCATGTTAGGCAAAATAAATATTGTCAACTAATTAAAACAATAAAAAGGAAATTAAGTTTACAAAGAGCACAATTAACAAAACAAGGAAGAGTCTATTATCTTTTTAGAAAAGACAAAAATCCTTCCCAAATATTTAATAAAATTAAGTAATAATAAAAATACAACAACCATTACATAAAGAAACAAAAAATGTGAGTACCTTTGAAAACTTAAGCAAGATATTAGAAACATCTGATAAATCATTAATCCTTTGAGAATTCCATATATTATATTTTGGTTATATTTTTTATCCCTGTCATCCTCCAGATCTACTCCTTTTCTCTACCCACTTAAAATTATATCATTTTTAATGCATATTCTGCATTTATTCGCAATATGACCATGACTTTTCCTTCATTTTGTAAAAATACTCTTTAAATTTCAATTCCTATTTTTAATTTGAGTGTCATACATCATGCTAAGTGTTACCTGATATTTTTTAAAATTTAATTGAAAATAGATTTCTTTTTCCTCATATAGTATATCTTGATTATTTTCCTGGCTCCGTAAGTCTCATATCCTTTACTCTTCCCTCACCCAATCTGTATCTGTTTCCTATCTGTCTCTTATTTAAAGTACATAAAAAAGACCCTTTGAAAAAAATAATACTTGTTCATTATAAAATGTCCTAGAGAGTTTTGGGATACAAAGGACATACCTCAACATAAAAAAGGCAGTTTGCATTAAGTCCATAGCCAACATCAACTTAAATAGAGAGTAACTAAAAGCAACTTCACTAAAATCAAAAACAAAAGAAGATTGTCTACTCTCACCATGCATACTCAGTATAGTACTTGAAGTGTTAGTTAGAGAAATAAATAAAACTGAGGAAGATCAAGGGGATTCAGATAGGAAAGGAAGGAGTCAACATAACTTTATTTGCAAATGCTATGATAACATATATAAGTGACCCAAAAGTTTCCACTGGGAAACTCCTACAGTTGATACAAACTTTCAGCAAAGTCAATAGATACAAAATTAATCCACAAAATTCAATAGATCTCCTATATACAAATAACAAGTAGACTGAGAAAGAAATCAGGACAGCAATCCCCTTCAAAATAGCTTCAAATAATATAAAATACCTTGGAGTAACTAACCAATCAAGTGAATGTCTTGTATCGTAAAAACATTAAAGCAATGGAGAAAAAAAATGTGTCATCAAAAAACATATTAAGCATATTTTTTATTGAAATGTACTATCTTCAACTGTGAAAATCATACATTTAGAATCAAGGCCACCAAATGCCTTAACATTGCTTAAATTGCTATATCTTTCCTGAGGGGATGTCTAGAAACTATCCTGTGAATAAAATAATATTACTACAGGTAATTAAGAAAGAAATTTCTGCAGTAGGATATGAACTGTGTTTTGCATTCAGGACATGAAATACTGTGATTATTTTACATTTGGTATTTGTTTTCTTTATCACAAAATGTACTCACATTGTTCCACTAAAAAATATGGTAACTTTCTATATCAAAGGTAACACAGGAGAAAATGAATGAACTCCACGACAAATTTATTGAATATGGAGGCACACATAAAATATAAAGAGAATGGGGAGGAAGGCTAAGAGAGATGTAGAGAGAGTCAGATATAGACTGGATAGAGATTCTACTAGGATTATTATTAATTATTAATTGCTGAGTGAGAAATATATAATAATCACTTACCCTTGGTTTTCACTTTATTTTATTTTATTTTATTTTATTTTGGTTTTTCGAGACAGGGTTTCTCTGTGGCTTTGGAGCCTGTCCTGGAACTAGCTCTTGTAGCCCAGGCTGGTCTCGAACTCACAAAGATCCGCCTGACTCTGCCTCCCGAGTGCTGGGATTAAAGGTGTGCACCACCACTGCCCGGCTGGTTTTCACTTTAAAGCTGCTTCACAGTATCTCACTGCAGCATGAATACTGTTACTGGGCTGCATTCAATGGAATTAGAATCTCTAGATTCTTCACTAGTTTAATATGACTTTTAATAAATAAAAATTTAAATCATGGCTCTAGAGTAATGATTATAGCATGGCATTTTGGATATATGTAACTATCTAGGATCCTAAAAATAAGAGCTCCAGACAGAAGCGTAATTTAGGATTTATCTGGATGTTCCCAGAAACTTAAGATTTGATGCATAAAGGAACTAAAGCCATTCTATTAATACTATTTGTGTTTTTCCTGTTATAAAGAGATATTACAAGCTAGAAATCACAATATAGATGATGTGCTTTCTGAAAAGAAAATAGATTCCCTTTATTTGAGTGAGAGAAACTGTGCTAAATTACTGAGAAAATACTCAGACAACAGTTCAAAGTGAGAAGTCAGAACTGTTGATACATCAAACATTGTAGCAAAGATAGCATTACCTAATCCCTTTATATATTCCTGGCTCTTTCTTACTGATAAAGTAGTCATGATGTAATTTTGGCTTATATTCTGTGAACCTAAAATAATCCAGTACCACTCAAAGTTGAACGTAAATATTTGATTTGAAATAGCGTCAAGTCCGTCCACACACATCTCCCAATCTACACCTAAAGAATTTCTTTTATTTGAGAGGCTATAATTTTATTCAATAACTTATAACTTATTTTAATATTAAATATGTTTAAAACAGCTATGATATTCAATAATATACACAAAGTTTATTATATGTACACTAACTTTGAAAGTTATTATGTGCTATTCTCCAAGTTTTGTGAAGAGTGTGAAACAAGCTGGTAATGTCTTCACCTATTTTTACTTCTAGGTATTCTAGATTCTTACAAAAGGAAGCTATGTCTCTGTCAGATGGAAATAACAGCAATGCTGTTTTCACCCTCTTGGGATTCTCAGATTACCCAGAATTGAAAGTCCCTCTCTTCTTGATATTTCTCAGCATCTACAGCATCACGGTGGTAGGCAACATCGGCATGATCCTCATCATCAGAATTAACCCCAAACTGCACACCCCCATGTACTTCTTCCTCAGCCACCTCTCCTTTGTGGATTTCTGCTATTCCTCCATTGTTGCTCCAAAGATGCTTGTCAATCTAGTTATAATAGACAGAACCATAACATTTTTAGGATGTTTGGTGCAATTCTTTTTTTTCTGTACTTTTGTGGTAACGGAGTCTTTCTTATTAGGAGTGATGGCTTATGACAGGTTTGTGGCCATCTGTAACCCTCTACTCTACACAGTAGCCATGTCTCAGAGGCTCTGTGCCCTGCTGGTCTTAGGATCCTATGCTTGCGGTGTAGGTTGTTCCTTGATACTGACCTGTTCTGCTCTGAATTTATCTTTTCGTGGTTTCAACATGATCAACCACTTCTTCTGTGAGTTCTCCTCTCTCCTTTCACTTTCATGCTCTGACACATCTGTCAGTCAATTGTTGCTTTTCATTCTTGCCACTTTTAATGAGATCAGCACACTCCTTATCATCCTTTTGTCCTATGTGCTCATTGTTGCTACCATTCTGAAGATGAATTCAGCCAGCGGACAGCGCAAAGCCTTCTCCACTTGCGCTTCCCATCTGACAGCCATAACCATATTTCATGGCACAATCCTATTCCTATACTGTGTTCCCAACTCCAAGAACTCCAGGCACACCGTCAAAGTGGCTTCTGTATTTTACACAGTCGTGATCCCCATGCTGAATCCCTTAATCTACAGTCTAAGAAATAAGGATGTCAAGGACACAGTAAGAAAAATAATAGACACTAAAGTCTTTTCTTCTTGACCATATTGTGCCAGTGTGTCCTTTATGTAAAGTGTGTCTATAAAGATTGACTTAATGCTTTCGATTAAAATTAATATAGTTAATATTGTACATTGTAGTAAATTGAGTTTTATTCCAGGAGAATAAACTTAACTTTTGTCCTTTATTTTATGAAAAATGAAAGTAGTCTATGTCCTTTTATTGTGTAGGTCAAAATATGTTATTTAATAACATACTTGGTTAAGAATTTTTATTTCTTGATTGTTCTTAGCTCATTCAGTATTTGAAGACAACTAATTACAAAATATTACATATCTCAAAAGAGCTAGAAGAATGATACCTAATACACTCATACTGAAATAACTGTAGAAGTTTCAGGTAATATATATGATTTATCCAACATTTATATGAACCGATAGGAGATACCTTATAATTTGTACAGAAGTATGAATCAAAAATTAAAAGTAATTTATAAAAGACTTCATCTATTTATTTTGTACATGATGTAAAACCATCAATCACCCTTTAAAAATATCTGTCATTTCTTCACTGAGAATTTCATAGAAGTATGCAGTGTATTTTGATCATATCCACTCCAAGGCCCTACCTCTATATCCTCCTAGAGTACACCAAAACATTACCCTCACAACTTCATGCTCCCTCCTCCTTTGGTAAAGACCACTGATCCATGTTAGTTCTCTCAGAGTGTCATGAATGAATGTCATCCAACTGGAGCAATAGGAATGTACCAGGAACCAGACCCTTTAGAAAAATGACTCAGCTTCTCTCAGAAGATATTAACCTCAAGTAGCTTATCAGCTAAGAAACTTCATGTGCTCCTACCATCCATTTTTAAATGTTAATTATTTTGATCTTGTGTAGAATTTATGATAGTATTTACATAAGGTGAGTACAAAAGCACAATATCTCTGTCATATTGGGAATAATCCATACAACACTGTTTGTATAATAAAGTTAATATTCCAAAGAACAACCACTATAATGGGATAATGTTGTACAGAAGTCTATTCTGCTTTTAAATATCCCTTCCAGAATGGAGGAGGAGATTCATAAGACTCAAATAGTAAATGAAGTGTCATGTATCTCTGAAGTAGAGACTTGAAAGTTTCTGAAAGACCCTTTCAAACTTTACAGAGAAAAGTAAACAGTTGCTTGGACATAACACTCTGAAAAAGTGTGTGTAAATTCTTGAAACTGTAGAGTGAGTTACCTGCTAGTTATGCAGAGAGTGCTAGGGTAGCAGATTTCATGAGTCCTCACCTGCACTGGCTTGAGCTTTTCAGTTATGAAACTACTTATGAGTCTTCTCTTTCCTGTAAGCAATTCAACTTTGCTTAGCGACTCAGTATAAATTTATTGATGCTTCTAGTTTGACTTAGGTGCATTAGTTGCTTTAGTTCTATAGTGGGTTCCCTTTCTGGGCTAAATTACCTGGGTATGTACTGTGTCCCTAGGAAAATTCTGTCACACCAGGAAGACTATATTATGCAGGGTTTCTATTGCTGTTCAAAGACACCATGACCACTGCAACTCTAACCAAAAAAGTATTTAATTGGAATGGCTTGTTTATAGTATAGAGGTTAAGTCCATTATCATCATAGTGAAACATGGCAGTATGCAGGCCCAAATGGTGCTGGGGAATAAACAGAAAGAGTACTCCATCTTTCAAAAGGCAGGACATCAATTGTGACACTGGAAGTAGCTTGCACATAGGAGAACACACAGCCTACTGCACAGTGACTCACCTCTTCAAACAAGGCCACACATACTCCAACAAGTGTACTTCCTAATTGTACCACTCCTTATGAGTTTATGTGGACCAATAACATTAAAACTACTACAGATACCCTTTGTGAACTAAGCTTAGAACAAAAGGTTTAAATCTACTAAGGAGAATGAACTTCAAAATCTCAGCAAACAAACAAAAGGAAATGAATTGACACCAAATGGATAGATAAAAAGATAAATAGATAGATAGATAGATAGATGATAGATAGATAGATAGATGATAGACAGATAGATGATAGATACGTAGATGATAGATACATAGATGCATAGATAGATACATAGATATATACATAGATAGAATAATGCCTTCATATATACACCTAAGCCACCACCCTGGCCCTGAGATCTGAGGAAATTGAGCACACTTTAATTAAGAAATAAGTGACAGAATGATGAAAAAGATGATATATGTCCTGGACAGATGGGAAATAAAGGAAAGCAGAGCTGTTCCTACTCTGTGGAAAAAGGTGGAACTGGAGACACAAAGATGGTGAGGAAAATGCCCATATGAGGAGCTGGTGTAGGCAGCTGCGGCCTGGCACATCAAGTTGAGGCAGGAAAATGCCCCTCCCCTCTGTATCAAGGCTGAGCAAAGCATCCCATCACAGGAAATGGGCTCCAAATAGACAGAGAGTTCATGCACTAGGGATAGATCCCCAGTGTACTTCCAGGGGCCCTGCAAACAGACCAAGCCACACAAATGTCACCCACATGCAGAGGGCCTAGGTCAGTCCCCTTAAGGCTCCAGGACTGTTGGTCCAGAGTCCATGAGGTCCCACGAACTCAGGTCAAATGTTCCTGTGGGTTTCATATAATGAGTATTTATCTTAAAAGTGTTTAAATGTGTGTGTGTGTGTGTGTGTGTGTGTGTGTTCGTGTAAGGTAAGAGCAAAAATGTAGGAAAGGGGCTGTGAGAGGCTATCTTCAGAACAAAATGACAAGCCATTGCAAACATGATATTACAGCAACCAAGGTCGCTTGCTTTGAATCTGCAATAAAAATTGTGCCTGTTAGCGGGTCATTGATGAGGAGGGATTGATAGGACCATTCCACATCTTGTTGAACTGTTGGTTATTGGTGGATTGTGGAGAAGAGATAATTACTGTCTTTATTTGAGGATCCAAATATGAGTCCACCAATCTCTTGTGATATTTAGAAGCACGTGGATAAACATGGGTACTTGGTTGAATTCAGTGGATCACAAAACAAAATACAGAGATAAAAAATTTTGGAGATAAAAATTTTTTAAACGATCTCTACTGAACTATTGATGATATGAATTCTTGGGAGGCGGCAATAAATGGATTAAAGTATGTTCCTAGTGTTGATCCACCATGTTCTAATTAACAGTTTCAAACCCATTTCTGATTAAAATAAGTATATTACAAAGCAAACAGTTTTTTACACATTGTTTTCATGCAAATTCAATTATAGTTCATATCACATACATACAAAACACACAGAAAGTGATACTACTTTAGCAAAATAAGGTGTTTATTGAATGCCTTCTTAGTTATATTCATCCAATTTCTAGAATAAATTATATTCTTAGTGTGATAGATCTACAAAATGCCACCTTTTCTTTTCATGGTGGCCAAATTAAAACAAGCAAACACACAAACAGAAAACCCAACAATAAAAAGGATCCATCTTCTTTAAAATGTTTAATTGTTGTTCTTATGTGCATACATTATTTTCAAGGAGTGTTTTCCAATATGCCATGGTTCCATGTGGAAGTCAGAGGACAGCTCAATAAAGCTAATTTCCTCCTTCCATATTTCCTTTGTGTCAGGAGATCAAATTCAGGTAATCAGGCTTACATTGCAAACATTTAGCCCACTGAAACATCTCACCAGCATTTTCTGGTAAAATTATAATAAAATAAAACTTTAAAATCCCCTTATGTGTTTTCTAATTCCTTTCTTTCAAAATTGCTTGGGTACATTCTGTTTTCATTATTATATATTGGACATCTACTTACTTCAAAAACTAACATTACACTTTGCCTTATCATAGTGGATATATCTAATTTTTCATCACATATGTTCTTTGAAAATCTCAAATATATGAGGTGTCATACAAAAGGGGGTATGGCAAGCCTATTTCATAAGTTGTCCTCCATGATATATGTCTTTTAATCTTTAAAATGTGATTATGAATTATAATCTTATTTTAGTTTGGCAGTGTAATATAAATGACTACTAGATTCTCTGCTTTATTTCTGAAAAGTAAATGCAGAGAACAGGGAATTCTATTTTTAAAAAGCCCAAACTGAGGGCTGAAATCAACAAAATAGAGACACAGAA
>JAQHUG010000635.1:236488-249424 GCA_028555095.1 Dicrostonyx torquatus
GGGAGGGCCTTGGGCTTCCAATATGGCAGGGTATCCTGCCCCCTCTTAAGGAAGCAGGGGTGAGCGGTGGGGTAGTGAGGGAGCGGGAGGGCCGGGAACAAGGGGAGTAAATGTAAATTTTTCTTTTAGCAATTAAAAAAAATAATTTTACAGCCAAAAAACAAAAAAAGAAATTATTAATTTTAGTGTGATATTATACTTAAAGATTCTAAAACTGCGTTACTAATGCCAGCGTCAAAGATCTCGAGAAGATGAATTGAGGAAAATTATCAATTTAACAGTCATTATTTTTCTGATTGTAGCCTTCACGTCTCTATTCGTCAGGCTGTATTTCAGGGAGTTGTGCATGGGGATAACAAGTGCATAAAACAAAGAGGCCACCTTGAAAGTGCGTTTTGAATCCCTTGATTTGGGCACAGAGTAGAGAAAGAGAATAGTGCCATAGAAGATGGTCATGGTCGTCAGGTGGGAAGCACAGATAAAGAAGGCTCTGCAGCGTCCACTGGATGAGTGCATCTTAAGTATGGTACCAAGGATGAAGATGTAGGACAGGAGGATGATGAGGAGAGTGGTGAAAGCATTCACAGTGGAGAGTGAGAGCAGGAGGATTTGATTAATGTGAGCGTCTGAGCGTGAGAGGGCTATAAGTGAGGAGAACTCACAGAATAAATGAACGATTGTGTTGACACCAACAAAGGATAACTGGACTGCAGAACATGTCATTGTCAAGGAGCATGTCAGCTCCCATGCATATGATGCCACCACCAGACTGATGCAGAGTTTCTGGGTCATGGTTATGCATAGAGAAGTGGACTGCAGAGCGGTCATAGGCCATAACCACTAATAAGATGGATTCAATCACAACAATGATAGCAAAGAAAAAATATTGTACTATGCATTCTAAAAACGAAATGATTCTGTCTTTTGCAACAAGGTTCACCAGAATTTTGGGAGCAATGACAGAGGAATATGGTTGAGAAAGAAATACAAGGGGGTGTGCAGTTTGGGGTTAATTCTGATGATGAGGATCATGCCGATGTTGCCTATCACAGTGATGCTGTAGAATCTGATAAACACCAAGAAGAGTGGGGTTTTCAGTTCTGGATAATCTGAGAAGCCCAAGAGGGTGAATATAGCCCCACTGTTATTTCCATATGTCAACGGCATAGTTTCTCTTCTGTAGAACATAGAATTTTTCCAAAAATAAGAGTAAGATAGAGGAGGAAGCAGAGTGACATTTTTATGTCTCTACAGTGCAATATGTTATAGTTCTTGGGTTAAAAAGAAAATTCTCTTTGAACTTTTCAATTTTGGGCTGCTCAGAAAATGAAAAGTCACACATTTTAGAAATCCCAAATTTTTTGTTCAACTTCGAAAGGCAATACAATTATTAAGTTGAATTGTATACCAGAATGTAAGTTTTAGTGCTTATTGTTACAATAATATGGAACTGTATTACCTTTACCTCTAGTTAATATGTACCTCATACAGTAGCCTTTCATTTTAATTATATATATTTATAAATTATTAGCCTATATAATGTAATTTTACTAACCCTCTATACAATAACAATAATCTCAAATGTTTAAACATAGTTTATATTATATAATATATTTAGTATGCATATATGAAATATTATGTACAATTTTGTTATTCCATATTGTATCTGAAAAGGATTGTGTATCTTACCTTGGGAAACTGTTTTGTAAAATCAGCCTTAATAATTTTTACAAGGAATATATATTTATTATTCTTTTTCTCTATTTCCTAAGAATAGAAACATAGGATAGAATATAAGGATATCAAGCTTTCTGGAACAGGAAGAGACACAGCAGTCTGCAGAGTACTTTGCTAGTGAGCACATGGCCCTGTCTTTTTTTCCAATAAATGAAGTTAAAACAGCTGAACATAATAATATGAGCTTGTAGCCCCTGTACCAGGGATGTAGACCTATGTACATGTGAGTAGCTTGCTAGCCCTTGTAGATTTTTGATCTTGCAAACCAAGGTAGATGGTGTCTGAAGAACATTTATGATGTCATCCTATGACCTCAGCACATATTTGCACATATATGTATGTGTGTGAGAGTGAGAGAGAAATGACAGAGACAGGAGGAAAGAAAGGTGGAAACACAAACACACACAGAGACATACACACACATATACACACACTCACACACATATTCTGTGCAGGAAGTACTCCAGTGATATTAAAATACAGACAAATTTATATACATCTATCTAGTGTCCTCATAAGTAGATTCAAAGATGTTCATTCATTTAGAAAGCATTATGTCCCTATTATTTTTTTGTCAATATATTAACTTAATTATTTAAAACAATCATACTTTTCTTATGGATAAAGAAGAGACTTTAATCTATCAGGCATAATGAGAACAGTGTAGTTAAATCTAGGATATACTGGAATTCAATATCAAGGTAAGACATTGAGTTAAGATATAAGGTAATCTCTCACCTGCAGAGATATATTGTTTTTAAACATTGTAATGTTTCATCTTGGTTGATGATGTCATACATAAAAATGACTTATCATAACAAGTTATTTTCCTAATGGGAATTAATGTCTACCTTTCTTTTGCAGCCTTAAAACAAGTCTTTTGCAGGTCAAGATGGATCTCTTTGAGTGGGAGTGGCATGTACATCCTTGTATTTAATGTTTCAGCCTTAGAGACACAAACCCTGGTGACAAAATGTTGCTGATCTTCTAAGGCAATTAAAATTAATTACTTTGATCTGATGTAATAGTTTTAAGATGACAGATATTTTAATTGAGTCGTAAATTACATGTTCCATGAGGCATTATTTGATATGCAGTATTCATATGCAGCATACAAGGAAGCATAACTGGTAATTATAAAAATGCACACACCTATCTTTTTACTGTGTTTTTACTGAGAACACATTAGAGTCTTTACAGGAGTTACTGAATATTTTTATCAGCTGGTGCTGCCCATAATTACCCTACTCTGCTGGTCATGGTTAATAGTTAAATCTCCTATCTTATTCCAAATATAGCCTGTGTTCATCAAACATCCTTTCTCCAAATTTTCTTCCCTCAGCCTGCACAAGCTCTATTTACATGCAGCCTTTTCCTTAAGTGCCCATATTATTTCATAATAAGGTGTTCCATTCTAATCACAATTTTTGAAACAATAGACATTTTAAAAGTAAATGATAATCAATTATATACATATGCATGTTTTTTAAAATCTATTTATCCATCATGGGTTCCATGTTTTGGCAACTCATGCACTTATATAATACATAACTGAATTGAGGTTTGTTTTTTCAAATACCACTTTTAGTCTCTTTGTGTTTATAGCTATATACACACATTATAGAGAAGAGGAAGTCAGAGAAGTATGTAGAGTACTCTATTAGGGAACCCAGAAACCTGAGGTTTATTCCAATAACTGAAGTTAAAACAGCCGTGAATGATTATGAGATAGTAGCCAATGCACTGAGGATATGGACCTGCGAAATTTCTGTGGTGACGATCAAGATATTCATCAATGTGACTATGGGACAAGGCCAGTTCAGGCACCCTCTCCTCTGCTGCCCAAGTACCTAGCTGGGGACATCCCTGGGAACACCTGGGATCCCCTCTAGAGACAAGTCTCTTGGCAATCTTAAAATGACTCCCTTAATGTAGATATCTTATTCCCTTCTCCAATATCCACCCTTCCTCTATCTCCAACCTCCACCACCCCAAGGCTCTCCCCAGTTCTTCATAAATAATGGAATTATGTTCTCTGTAGTAAAAAGAATAAAACTGATTGATCATAACAAAATAAATCATTCATAAATAAAACTTAGGATATTTCTCTTTCATATGCAATTTCAGTATTTGTATTTGGGCGACTAAATTAGCTTGAATTTCATGAAGCTATAAAAAGGCAATATGCAACGCTAAGTAGGTAGGGTTAGAATCAAATGAGGAAAATGGAATACACACTACATAAAAGTTAAAGAGGGGAACTGCTGAGAAGAAAGGAACAAGTATGTGTAGATCACAGGACACAAAAAATTGAAGGCAATAATAAATAGAGAAAATGTATTTATAAAAACACAACAAAACTATTTTGTATGCTCATTTACAGACATCAAATAAATTATAAAAATCTTCTATGAAATTGACATAGATAAGACACGGAGAGGACATGAGAAGAAATTTAGTGGAGAATGTTGGAGTAAAGTCAAGAGTGAAAAAGATTAACTAAATTTTCAAGAACTATGAATAGAGGAATGCTCTACAGAATATAGCTAATAATGTATCAAAATTGGTTCACTACTTTTGGCCAATATAGACATTAACAAACCTAAGGGATTAGTAATGCAGAAATCATAAAGAAGTGGAAAGAACAGGTCTAAAATATTTATTATTAATTATTAATTAAATCCATGACTACTCTAAAAGATAAACATTATCCAAAAAAAACCCATAGCAAAAATATAGCAAAGAGGTGGATTTATATGATGCTTATGAGTACTGATTGCTACCTTCCCTGAGTAGTGGATGGGGTGAGGTGGGGAAAGGTGGAGGGAATGGGAGAAGGGAGGAAGTGGGAATTGGATTGATGTGTAAATTAAGAAAAGTTTGTTTTTTTAAGAAATAAAATGTTTAAAAAATGTACCAACCACTTGAAGCATTTGGAGAAATCAGTAAAATTTAGTATAAAATACAATTTCATATTTTTCTCCAAAAAAGATGCCAAGTATTTTTAAAAGAATATACCAAGTCCTATAATATTATTTATATCTTTATATTTAATGTCAAATGACTCCAAAAGCCTGTTATGTGAGGCATCAGCTAGGATGCTGTATGTCATAAGTCCCAGGGCTACCCTCCATAGATGCCCTTTCCATTTTGCTACTGTGAAACTCTGTCCTTCAAGAAGCACACATAGTGTGATAGTATCTCTAATGTTAACTAAAAACAAATGGGAGGGTTCTATATTTTCATGAACTATATTATATCATATTTCAATATATTACTCCACAAACAAAAATATGCATAAAGTATAATTATTTTTTTAAATGAACATAGAATTACAAAGAAAGAAGAAAGATACCTCTTTGAATTGTCTTGGTGAAAAGAGAAATGTCAAGGTTCATAGGAAACACTCAGGTAATTCTCATGCTTTAGACTTTGAGCATTTACTCTTGATTTTTCATTCAAGTGGTTTAAACAGATGAATTCTTGTGTATTTTAAGAATAAGAGTAAAGATAAATCATGAATAAACAAAATATAAAAGGACACTGAAAATTTCTTCCATAAGTAATTCTCATATTAGTTTGGAATTATATATAGACTATTGAGAATTGAATATTATTTTATACTAATTACACTAAAAATTTTGGGATACTTTAGTGAATCTATATGTGCACAGACTACTTTGAACAAAAATTTTGGAATTCAACATTATACATTTAGGAAAAGACCAAATGTGAGTAGAGAGGGGTGTCAGTGTTGTGGACTTCATGAAAGCACATGAAGGCTTCAGCAGCTGTGCTAAAAACAAAAAGACTAATACAGATGACCAACTAGGCTTCCTCACAGAAATGCAGGAGTGTTCAAAATATTAAAATCTATCAATGTAATCCATCATATAAACAAACTGAAAGAATTAAAAAAAAAGACATGGTCTTCTCATTAGATGCTGGAAAAGCCTTCAACAAAAATAGATCAAAAGGATACACAATTGAAAAACTAGTCAAGCTCTCACTATTTTCTCATGATATGATAGTATACATAAGTGACCCCAAAAATTCTACCAGGGAACTGCTACAACTCATAAACACTATCAGTAATGTAGCAGAATATAGATTAACTCAAAAAAGAATCAGTAGCCCTCCTTTATACAGATGACAAACAGGCTGAGAAAGAAATTAGAGGAACATCAACCTTCACAATAGCCACAAATAACATAAAGTATCTTCACGTAATCCTAAAGAAACAATTCACCAGAAAATGGACATTATCCCATGCTCTTGGGTAGGTAGAAGTAACATAGTAAAAATGGCAATTTTACTGAAGGCAATATACAGATTCAATGCACTGCCCATTAAAATTCCAATAAATTCTTGCACAGATCTTGGAAGAATTGTACTTAGCATCATATGGAAAAACAAAATACCCAGAATAACCAAAACAATCATGTACAACAAAGGAACTTCTTGAGGCATCACAATCCCTGACTTCAAACTCTGCTATAGAGCCTGGTATTGGCATAAAAATGGACAGGAGGACCAATAAAATCAAATCTAAGACTCAGATATCAATCCACACACCCACAAATACATGATTTTTGACAACGAAACTAAAAACAGAAAATAGAAAAAAGAAAGTATAATCAACAATGATACTGCCATAACAGTATCAACATGTAGGAGAATGCACATAGATCCATATATATTTCAATGAAGAAAACTCAAATCCAAATGTATCAAAGACCTCAACATAAATCCAAACACACTGAACCTCATAAAATAGAAAGTGGGAAGTATGCTTGAATGCATTGGCACAGGAGACCACTTCCTAAATATAACCTTAGTAACACAGACACTGAGGGCAACAATTAAAAAATGGAACCTCCTGAAACTGAGAACCATCTGTAAAGCAAAAGATATGGTCAACAAGACAAATGTCAGTCTGCAGAATAGGAAAATATCACCACCAATCCCACATAGGACAAAGGAATGATCTCCAAAATATAAAAGAACACAAGACACTTGACATCAAAAGAACAAATAATCCAATTTAAAAAAATGGAGTACAGATCTAAAGAGAATCAACAGATGAATCTCAAATGGCTGAAAAACACTTAAGGAAATGTTCAACATCCTTAGCCATGAAAGAAATGCAAATCAAAACAACTCTGAGATTCCATCTTACACATGTAAGAATGGCCAAGATCAGAAACACTGATGACAGCATGTGCTGGAGAGGATGTGGGTTAAGGGCAATACGCCTCCATTGTTGGTTGGATTGCAAGCTTGTACAAGTGTTTTGAATTTAATATGACTATTTCTCAGAAAAATAGGAAACAATTTACTTTAAGACCCAGCAATATTGCTGTTGGATATACCCAAAGGATGCTCAATCATACCACAAGGACTTGTGCTCATCTTTGTTTGTAGCAGAATTTTTTGTAGTGGCATGAAGCTGGAAACCATCTAGATGCCCCTTAACTGAAAAATGGATTAAAAAAATGCAGTACGTTTACACAAAGGAGTTCTACATCTTGAAATTTGCAAGCAAAAGGATGGATCTAGAAAAAACATATTGAATGAGGTAATCCAGGCAAGAAAGACAAATATAATATGTACTCACTTACAAGTGTGTTCTAGAAATAAAGTAAAAAAGACCAACGTAAAGTCCACAATCCCAGATAATCTTGACAACTAAGAGGTCTCTATAAGAGACATTAATGCATCTCAATGGAAGGAGAAAAAGACAAGATCTCCTGAGTAAATTAGGAGTGTGAGTGTCACAGAATAAGGTAGAAGAGTGTGAGGAGGAAGGACGGGGGCAAAGAAAAAGTATAGCTCAATAAAAAATTTAAAAAATAGTAAAAAGGACTAATAGAGTTTCTTCTAACAGAGATCACATTTTTTTTAGCTAAGGGTAGGATTCATCTGCTTATGTTTTAGTCACCTTATTTGTACAAGTGACATAGAAACATCAAACTCATTCAGTTTTATAAACTTGAATTATGACAATAGTTATTCTAAATTTATTATGTAAGATGTAGAAAGGACTCAGCAGTATTCCCATCTCTCTGCTCTTTGGGGGAAACTCTGTAGTGACTTGTCACCCTTTTTGTATCTGTAGTGGACTAATCAAATGTAGAAAACATGTCTCATGCCACCTATTCACTTATTACAAAAAGGTAATGCTCAAGAGTAGCTTTCATTAATCATCAAGAAACGTGAAGCCAGGCAGTGTCAGTACACGCTTTTAAAAGTCAGTACACTTAGGAGGCAGAGACAAGTGTATCTCTCTGGGTTTTAGGCCAGTCTAGTCTATAAGATCTGGTTACAGGACAGGCATTAAAAGCTACAGAGAAACCCTGTCTCTAAACCACCGTCCCCCCCAAAAGAAACTTAAATTAAATTATCATATCTTATGATACACTGATCCACACTGATTAATTTCCCCATTTTATATCTCATTATAGTTATAATTGGATCTCAAGAGGGAGTGATTTCCTTGATGTAACATTGATATTCCACAGAGATTGGTGCTTGTTTTCAGAAGATTAAAATCGTAGGCTTTGGGGATACACACACATAAAAACTGTAGCATTTTCCGTAGTAAAATCACCAGGAGCAGAAGGTGACTGTAAAGCATGTCTGAAAGGTTTGTTGGTTGAATCTATATAAACACATTAGTCTGTGGTGGAATACACTAAAATAATAGTTTCTGAGATCTTAAAGGGTTAACTATCTTCTTCAATGAAAAATTTTATAATTATAACGTATAAAAAAGGGGTTTTCTGTTTTATTCTTTACTTTTTTTTGTTGTTGTTGTGTTGTCTGAGACAGAGATTTTTGTGTGTGTGTGTGTGTGTGTAACAGTCCTGGTTGTCCCTCTATGTACCAGGCTGGTCTGAAACTTGCAGAGTTTTTTGGTCTCTGCCTCCCAGATACTGGAATTAAAGGAGGACTACAGAACTTTAAACTTCTTGAGTTTTGTACCTTGATGGTAGAGTGTGCATTAGTACGTATCATGCTATGAGGATTTAAGTAGGAGACTATACTTCTTCCTGGATAAGGGATAACTCTGCAGAAAATGCTGTTTGCTCTGCTGAAAGACATAGGGCAGGTACTGGTCTGAGAGGGAAACGATGTGAACAAATGGACGGAAGTGGATGTTTGTTTCTTTGTCATTTAATTTATTTCTCACTCATGCAAAACTCACCCCCTCTATCTGGCAGATGCTGCATAGTATTTTTCTCCCAGTCAATAAGACACTGGGAGTAGCAGTAAATAACCCTCACCACTGTTCAGGCAGGAGCATAGACATAAGAACCATGTCTAAAGTAGAAGAGAGGATTTATTTCAGTTTTGAGAAAAGATGTTTTATTGTAACTCTTATGCATTTTTCCAACTGTAGGCTGAGCAACAGTTTAGTCTAGATCATACTAGACTAAATGCAATGTATTTAGTGTGAAATTTAAAGTACAATGGAATTATCTGCAGCCTTTTCCATTAGGCATCACCAGACTCCCTTACTGTTAATAAATGATAAATGTCTTCTTGTGTCATGTTCCTTACTAGTAGAGTTGCAGTGCTTGGAAGGCAATCAGAAATAAATTTTTTCATCAATAGCCCTTTTAATAGTAAAGTATTTTTTTAAAAATTATGATTTGTTTTGAACTCAGCAAAAGAAAATTTGTTGAATTTTTTTTGTGCAGTTGAGGAACTAACACCCTCAAAGCAGAACAATTGCATGTGTTGAAAATTAGACATCTTAATGAATATATCTTCACATCTTATAAATCAGGTGATAAATTGAGAAAAGCTTGTTGATGGTGTTCTTTATATTCTTTCCTCCTCAAATGTCTTATTGGTGCCTCTGGAATGGTTCTATCAGGATCAGGGCAGGCACACAATGAAGGGATTTTCTACATAATCTAAATTGAACTTCAAGTTCCTAAAAAATCCCAACTTCCTATACAGCTATAGCCTGCAAGTTTTCTTTAGATCTGACCATGTTATAAATCCTTTATTGAATCATAATATGAATATAATTATTTATGTTTAAAGGCAAAACTCAATCGTATGGTTTATGTGTACAATGTTTGTCCTATATTCATTATGTTTTTAATATCTTTTCCCATTCTCTCCTACTCTGTACAATTAAATTAAACAAGTTTATCAAATTAAGTGATAGGTTTTTTCATATCTAACAAATTTTTCTAATCACCCTCAATTTTCCACTTGATTTATAAATTATAATAGCTCAAATAACTTACATGTATCAGCGGCCAATTGTCTTGATGATATGCTCTACATCTTTAATTAGTTTTTCCAAAACATTTAATGCAACATAATTGTTTTTAAAAGGTATTTAATTAAAAAGCTGAGGAGTCATGCATGTAAAAAGGACGTTGGCATACAAGAATATTTATTCTCTGAACTATGGCTTGAAACAGATCCTAAAATTAAGCTAATCAGATTGATTAGTTCACAGAGACGACTGATAACTTAGAAACTAAACCTGTTCTTTTATTTTAAAACAGCTTAGGAGAGTAAATAACACATGACAACAGTTATTTACATTCTCTGAAGACAGGGGAGGCTAGCTCCAAATGCAGAAGTCATTTCCCAGGTCCTAGTATCTAAAAGATTGCCTGATAAGAATTCTGGGTGAATGAAACTTGAATTTTAGAGATAAATGATATAACTAACAAATAATAATTAATGTTTCCTTTTACTTTGAGGTCATGTTTACAATTTTGACAAAACTTAATAAGATAATCAAGTATAATGCAGAGATTTTTATTTTGCTGTGACTTCTGAATTGAGCTGTGCACTTTAAGCACTTCTATTTAGTCTAGGATAAATACAGATAAATATATCTTATATCTTTCCAGATATTTACTACAATCCTCCATCCTCCTCCATCTGTTTCTAGGAGAGAGGTTAAACTACATTTTAAATCACACAATAAAGAGTAATATAGTTCCTTTCTCCAATCACTTTTAAATGGAGCACATGTTTGAGAAAAACTGCACTGCCGTGGCACAGTTCATTCTCCAGGGACTTTCAGATGTCCCTGAATTGAGTGCTGTCCTCTCTTTGGTGTTTCTTCTCATTTATGGGGTCACTGTCTTGGCCAACCTGGGCATGACTGCCTTGATTCAGGTCAGCTCTCATCTTCACACCCCCATGTACTTCTTCCTCAGTCATCTGTCCTTTGTGGATTTCTGCTACTCCTCCACCATTGTGCCTAAAATGCTGGCTAACATCTTCAATAAAAACAAAGCCATATCGTTCCTGGCATGTATGGTCCAATTCTATCTGTTTTGCACATGTGTGATCACTGAAATCTTCCTACTGACTGTGATGGCATATGACCGTTTTGTGGCCATTTGTAATCCACTACTCTACATGGTCATCATGTCCCCAAAGCTCCGCATGGTACTGGTGTTTGGCTGCTACTTCTGTGCATCAGTGTGTTCTCTGATTCACTTGTGCTTAACCCTTGAGATCTCATCATTTAGTTCAAATGTGATCGACCACTTCTTCTGTGACCTGCCTCCTCTCTTAAGCCTTGCTTGCTCTGATGTCACTGTTAATAAGATGCTACTGTTTGTTGTAGCCACTTTCAATGAGAGCTTGAGTATTGTGATTATCTTCACCTCTTACTTGTTTATCGTCATCACCATCCTGAGAATGCGCTCTACAGAGGGCAGGCGCAAAGCCTTCTCTACCTGTGCCTCCCATCTCACAGCCATAATTGTCTTCCATGGAACAATTCTATCTATTTATTGTTCTTCCACTTCAGAAAACAGTGAGAATGCCGACAAAGTGGCCACAGTGTTCTATACTGTAGTGATTCCTATGCTGAACCCTTTGATCTACAGCCTGCGAAACAAGGATGTGAAAGGTGCTCTCAGGAAAGTTGTAAACTCTATGATATTTTTCTAATGAATATCGTATTGCCAGTGTGCAGAATTTTGTGGTAGATACTGGCAGAAGGATTCATAGATGAAACAAGGCTCTATTTGGAAGAAAAATAAGAAGCAGGGCAGTCCAGAGTGGCTCTTTTTGTTTTGTTAAGTTTTATGGCTTTTTTAAATTTATAAGCATAGCATTTCAAAGATTCCATGATTAAAATCTGATTTAGTCATTTCACTTATATCAGTTCATTATGAGTTAGCCCTGTACAGGCAAACATATTTCATTTTGTCCAAATTTGGTCTTCCCAAATCTAAAAAGAAGAATTTTGCAAGTTTCTAATTTCATTTCTGTATCCACAGTGGACATTATTATTCGTTTCAAAATAGAATGTCTGTAATTGATGAAAATCCTTAAACTAAGAAGCCTGCATGCACAGAATGAGAAGACAGGTATTTTCTCAAGATTTTATTTATTTTGCTATGCCATACTCATTGCTTTCTTTATTTTTCCTCTTTAATGCTTCTATTGTATCCAGTGCTTTATGACTCTTGAATATCTTGTTTTAGTAATGATTGTGTTATGAAAATAATATTTATAAATGCAATGATATGAGAAGGACTGTGATAATTGCATATGAGAGCAGTGTACACAGAGGGTAGAACAGTCCTTGAATCTTCCTGAGCTGGAATTCTTTTCTGCTATAAGCCATGTAATGTGGATCCTTTGAACTGGACTCAGGTCCTGCAGAACTGGAAATAGTCATCATCAATACTGACCAATCTTACCAGCCCCTTTATAGAACATATACCATGCATATAAACTCATGATTTACTAGAAAATAAACCTATTCATCTTTTTTTTATTTCTCTCTAATGATTACTGTCTTTGTAGACAGAATTTCTGAAGTATATGTTCTCTCAATTTAAAATCATTCTAATGCTGCCACTGATGAAATATTTGTAGTCACCTCTGCATATGCTGTCTGCCTACATACATAAATATACTTTTCATTTCATTAAAGTTGTACTTTGTTGATTCCATCCATGTATATATTGCTTTATCATTGCTGTCTACCCATTCTCTGAGTCCCTTGGAACTAATACTGCCTTCTTGCTGCGTGTCTCTTTCCCATAATTATGATTTTTCATCTTTTCTTTTGTGAATCATGAAGTTCTGTCAGGGCCATCTGTGTGATCATTCATTTGAGAAAATCCACTGGAGCATTATGCCTCGCCTGTAGTTTGAATCTGAAGACTGTATAGCTACCTCCTCTATCATCCATCT
>JAQHUG010000635.1:257007-290095 GCA_028555095.1 Dicrostonyx torquatus
GTATAGTTTGATTATAGTGAATCAAGTAATTTTAATTAATAATAAAAATTATAGGGATTTATTATTTTGTTGGAATACCCTGCATTTAGAGTTCACCATATCCATTCATCTCTCTGAACCTGGTGAAATATGGAGGACTCCCTTTACAGCAAGACTCCATTTCTACCTTATTTGGATAGTGTCTCTAGGATCATGTGCCTGACTTTATTTAGAACATGACCTTGCACTAAAAGCTTCCTGCAAATGCTGTCTGACTTAACACACAAGTCCCTTCCTTTTTCCCATGGATTCACCTTGTCCTCAATCAAGTCTGCATATGTAAATTAGATTAAATTAGGTACATTCTCTTCCTTGTTAGCTTCCCTTCCCCCCTGACCTGAACCATACAAATCTGCTGCCTTGCTTCATTAAACTGAGCTATCTCACTGAAACTGGCACCTGAAAATTCTTTCTGTCATACTCAGCTAACTGAACCCTGCTTGAATTTGCTATTCCATCTTCCCAGGCCTGAGGCCAGCAAACCTGAAGGAAGAAGGAAAAACATATTATTTATTCAAAGTAAAGAACAGACTTATGTCCATTTTTGGAAGATAGATTTTTCTGAAGATCGTATTTATGATACAAATCAGATTTCCAAAAAACAAGATTTCCTCTCATATGCAAGCCTTGGATTTCAGTATTTATATTTGTGCTTATATATTGACTTATATTTCATGAACCTATAAAGAGGCAATATGATAGGATAAAAGAAACTTATTTGAACATGTTGAACTTTGCCAGAATAAAATAAGAATAATTGAATACATATTATAAAAGTGAAAGATGGGGCATTCTGAGAAAAAGAGAACCAGAGTGTATGGACCTTAGTACAGAAAAGATATTTAAAAGAATATAATCAGTAAAGAAACTATATCTGTGATCAAATAACATAACAAAACAAACCACTTTGGTGTTCAGGAACATACAATAATATAAAAGATAAAATTAGCCTACAATATAGTTACAGACAAAAAATAGCACCTCATCTATAAAGGTGACATAGAAATGCTGACCACATTCAGTTGTATAAACTTGGATTATGACAGTAGTTATTATAAGTGTATTACTTGGAGTGTAGAGAAGACTCAGCAGTATTCACTATGTCTTTCCTTTGGGGAAACTCAGTGGTGACATCTCACCCTTTATTGTGTCTGTACTGTAGAAATAAGACAAACATCTCTTATGCCACCTGTTTACATATTACACAGTGGTAATGCCCAGTAGTAGCATACATTGTTCGTCAAGAACTTGAATTAAACATTGTTATCTTATGATACACTGAATCACACTGATTAATTTTATATCTCATTATACTAATAATTGAATCTCAAGAGGGAGTAATTTCCTTGATGTTACAATCATATTCCACAGAGACTGATGCTTGTTTTCAGAATCTTAGGATCATAGGCTTTGGGTATACACACACATAAAGACTCTAGCATTTTCTGTAGTGATAACACCAGGAGAAGAGAGTGGCATGTGATGTTTGTTTGACAGGTTGGTTGGATCTGCATAGATACATTATTTTGTTGTGAAATACACTAAAATAATAACTTCTTACAGGTCAATATTTGGATTTTCCCCTATAGGAAAATATTATTCCATATAATGTATATGTATATATATATATACATATATGCGTATATATATGTAGAATATTTTCTGAATGGAGACTGCAGAAACGTAAACCTTTGTTATTTTGCATATTATGTCTTAAATCTAGAGTATGCATTAGAAGATATCATGCTATGAGAATGCAAATAGAAGAATATACTTATTTCTATGAAATAATCCTGGCAGAAAATTCCATCTGTTTAATCCACATAAAGACATAGCACAGCTATAGTTCTGGAAGACAAATGATGTGAACGAAGAGAAGTTGATGCTTGCATCTATATCTTTTAATGCTTTCCCACTCATGCTAATTTCATCCATTTCATCTGGCACAGGCTGTGTTGAGACAGGGCTCTCATTCACCCCAGTTCTGCGAGTTGTAGTAAATAACCCTCAGTCCTATTCAAGTAGGAACATAGACATATAAACCATGTCTGAAGCAAGAGAGATAGGATTTATTTCCGTTTTGAGATAAGTAGTATGATATGTTCCTCCTATGCAGATTTTCCAGTTGTACACGCCAGGACAATTTAGTATAGATCATACCTTGTGTGATGTATTTAGTGTGAAATTTAAAGTATAGTGGGGAGATATGCAGCCTTTTCCATTAGGCGTCACCAGACTCCCTTCTAGTTGTGACAGCAGAAACTGTCCTTGGGCACTGATAGAGGTCCTCTTGCATCAGGTTCCTTACTAGTAGAGAAGCACTGCTTGCGGGAGTATTGTTCCTGGTAATGGTAAATGGTAATGGTAAAGTAATTTCAAAATTGTATTTTCTTTTCAACTCAGTGAAAGAAAAATTGCTAACTTTTCTTGTATACTTGAGGAATGAACACCTTAAGCAGAACAATGGTGTGTGCTGACAATGAGACATATTAATGAATATACCAAGTATTTTAAAATCAGGTTGAGAAAGGTTTGCTTCTAGTGTTCTCTACATTTTTTTCCTTCAAAAATTTCTATGTGGTAGGTCAAGAATGTTTCGAAGTTCAGGGCAAGTGGGCCAAAAAAAAAAAAGGACTCCACGTTTTTTAAATTAAATTCCTAAATAATCCCAACTTCTTCAAAATTACAGCCTGTAAACTTGCTTTAGAGTCTCTTTATGCTATAAATTCTTTATTAAAATATAATATGAATAAAATTATTCAAGAAGAAAGGAAAAAGCAAAGCATGCAGTTTATGTTCACACTATATCCATCATGTTTTGGACTTATTACTTTCTCTTGTATTTTGTGAGATCAAATTATAAAAAAATATAAAATCAAGTAATGTATTTTTCAAAACTATTAATGAAATTTCTGAATCACTGTCAATTGTCCACTTGATTTATAAACTCTTTTATTGTTGTTTGGGGGTTGTTGTTGTTTTGGGATTGTTTTGTTTAGTTGGGTTTTGGTTGGTTGGTTGGTTTGGTTTGATTTTGGTTTTCTGAAACAGAGTTTCTCTGTGTAACTGCCATAGTTATCTGGTAACTCATGCTGTAGAGTAGGCTAGCTTAGGGACACTATTGTCTCTGCTCCCGAGTGCTGAAATTAGAGGTATGAACCACCACTGCCCAACTGATTTATATATTTTAGCTCATTAAATAATTTACAATTATCAGTAGGCAATCTTCTTAAAGATTTTCTGTCAATATCTTGATTAGAAATTATCTTTGAATTTCCAAAGAAATTCAAACCAATATAGTTTAAAAGTCATTTTAAACATATATATGTACATACACACATAAATATATTTAAGCTGAAGATCAACCCATGAATAGATGGAACACTGGGAAATAGCACTCAAAGTTGTTTATTCAATGAAGCATGACTGGAATTACATGTTAAAATTACCTAAATAAATAAAAATTACCTAAATTAGTGTGATTATTTTACAATTGTAAATTACAATACAAAATTTAACTTCATTTTCCCAATTTTAAAATACCTTACAGAAGCAAATAGCTCATCACATCAGCAATATAAGTTCCTCTGAGAGACAGTGATGGGCATCTCTGAACTTAGAAGTCAATGTCAGGATCTTAAAATTTAGAAAATATGATTCTAATTATCCAGATGAGACTTCTGGGTGGATGGAATATGAATTTTAGACTTCAGGGAGTTAACTAAGTAAAAAATGCTTAAAATTTTTTCTATGTCACAATTATGAAAAAACAACTAAAACCATTACATACAATGCACAGATTTTAATATTCCTTTGATCGCTGAATTAAACTGCAGACTTTAAGCACTTCTATTGTCAAGGATAAATACAGATAAATCTATTTTATATCCTTACAGGTATTTACTACAACCCTACATCCAGAATCTGTTTCTAGGAGAGAGGCCAAACAACATTTTAAATCTCCAATCACTTTTCAATGTAACACATGATTGATGGAAACTGCTCCTCTGTCACAGAATTCATTCTCCAGGGATTTTCAGATGTCCCTGAATTGAATGCTGTCCTCTCTTTGGTGTTTCTTCTCATTTATGGGGTCACTGTCTTGGCCAACCTGGGCATGACTGCCTTGATTCAGGTCAGCTCTCAACTTCACACCCCCATGTACTTCTTCCTCAGCCACCTGTCCTTTGTGGATTTCTGCTACTCCTCCACCATTGTGCCTAAAATGCTGGCTAACATCTCCAACAAAGACAAAGCCATATCGTTCCTGGCATGTATGGTCCAATTCTATCTGTTTTGCACGTGTGTAGTCACTGAAGTCTTCCTGCTGGCTGTAATGGCCTATGACCGTTTTGTGGCCATTTGTAATCCACTACTCTACATGGTCATCATGTCCCCAAAAGCTCCACATGATACTGGTGTTTGGCTGCTACCTTTGTGCATCAGTGTGTTCTCTGATTCACTTGTGCTTAGCCCTTGAGATCCCATCATTTAGTTCAAATGTGATCGAACACTTCTTCTGTGATCTGCCTCCTCTCTTAAGCCTTGCTTGCTCTGATGTCACTGTTAATAAGATGCTACTGTTTGTTGTAGCCACCTTCAATGAGAGCTTGAGTATTGTGATTATCTTCACCTCCTACTTGTTCATCGTCATCACCATCCTGAGAATGCGCTCTGCAGAGGGCAGGCGCAAAGCCTTCTCTACCTGTGCCTCTCATCTCACAGCCATCACCATCTTCCATGGAACAATTCTTTCCATCTACTGTCCATCCACTTCAGAAAACAGTGGGGATGCCGACAAAGTGGCCACAGTATTCTATACTGTAGTGATACCCATGCTGAACCCCTTGATATACAGCCTACGAAACAAGGATGTCAAAAGTGCTCTCAGGAAAGTTGTAAACTCTAAGATATATTCCTAATGAACATTGTATTGTTAGTGTGCAGAATTCTATGGTAGAAATTGGCAGAGGGATGAATAGGTTTAGCTACAAAGAGAAATAACAAGGCAATTCAGAATGACTCTGTTTGCTATGTGGTCTTCTTTTTCCATTTTGTGACTTAAATTTACAAGGATAACATTTAAAAGATACCACAATTGCTTTTAGACTATTGGATGATATGCAGTTCTATAAAGAAAATATTTTAGTAATATTGAATAATGCAAATGATGATTTTCAATTTTATTGATGTATGTGACTCTGTATGTGACCTGTGCATGTGAGCGTAGTGTCCAGAGAGGACAAAAGAATCTTGGGTCTCCTGAGACACCTGATGTGTGCCCTCATAATGGTTGTCAGGACATCTAAAAGATAAGAAAGGCATTGTAACTGCTGAGTCTTCTCAATGGCCTATTTCCAGGGCATAAAGCATGCAAAAGAAACCTTGAATTCCTAGAAAATAAATGCTTCCAGCTCATTTTCATTATGTCTATTAAGTACTGTCATTGAAGAGACAATGTACATTGTAGAGACAATTTAGTAGAATATCTCTTTACTTGTTTTATATCTAATTCTATGTTCATGCTAACACGGCTACTGGTGAACTAATTCAAGTCTTCTCAGTTTATGCTCTATTCACATATATCTATAAACATATAGCTTCCATTTCATTATAGTTATTCTTTGTTGATTGCATACACACACACACACACACACACTATTGCTTTCACATTACTGTCAAGTCAACTCATTCGCTGTGAGCTTTTTGGCTCTTATACTCCCTTCTTGCTGTCTCTTTCCCATGTTCATGATTTTTATCTTGTCTTTTCTGACTCACAAGTTTAGTCATGGTCTTCTATGTGATCATGGGTTTGAGACTATCCACTGGAGCATGATACTTCATCAGTGGCATTGAACCTGAAGATAGTATCTTTACCTAGATATTGTCTCTCTATAGTCATGCATTGCCCATCCGTGGCCCACAGTTCAACTCACACCTCTCATAATGATGCAATGTCTTTCATCTCCCAAATTTTCAAGTTTCTCAGCCACATTCATTTTCAGTTCTGTCTATGCCATCAACAGTTTTGTATTATATCTTTGCATGTACTCCAATTTGTAAAGTACATTCAGTTGTTGATAGAAGAATTACTCCTTGTATCTATGATGTTATTAAAGCAATGGACTGGAGTTTAGGGAAACCAGGTTGGCGTCTTGACTCTGATTTTTATTTGCCATTAAATTCATTTTCATTCATTTACTTTTGAAGGTTTGTACAAGCACCTAAATAAATGCTTCTTAACACATATGACAGAAAACATACACTGTTTATCTTTCTGAGATTGGCTTAAAACTCTTAATATGTTTACATGAGTTTCTTACAAATGGCGTAGTACATGAATTCTACTGTAGATAACATGTCATTTTAACCCCTTTCTCCATTGTTGGTAACTTCTACTAGTTCCATGTTTCTCCTATTTTGGACAGTGTTACACTAATGTTGAGTTAATTTAATTTAATTTTCCCTGCTGTGATGGAAAAACCCCAGGGAATGCCCTTTGTAGAATTTCCCAAACCACTGTTTCAGCTCAATAAATTGAAAATTTTCTCAGCAAACAAAATGAAATTCAGTCAACATCTTAGTGGATTCAAGTATAGAGTGCAGGAAAGACATTTACCTGTTTGCACTCCAACAAGAGTTCTCCTTACGTCTGAATATACAGCATAAAGTTATTTCTGTAACATTGCTCTGAAGGACCCCAGAGACCTGGATGGCTTCGACCCACGGTCAAGACGCAAGACACCAGCTGGATGCAAAATGCAAGAGGGTTTATTTTCTTAGACCTGAGGATGCTGCAGCATTCGAAAAGCTGAGCATTCCCCTTCCAGCCTAGAGCCATTATTTATATTCTACAAGAGCAGATATATGATTATACAATTTCTATTGGCTACTTTAATTGAGCCGAGGGAAAAGTTCAGTCACGTCAGCTTTGTCCTTGTCTAGATACATCTGGGGTTCTCTATTCATCCTTTATCTATTTGTTAGCTAGGCCCGACCTTCAGACTATAGGCTTACTGTTTCCGTGTCTGAGTGGCCTTGCATTCAGATACCAAGCCACCTGGCATCCTGCTTATGCTGGCAGGGAATCTTGGCCGATGTCCCTATTTTGGGCTTGGGAGAAGGGGGGGTCATGGCGTTACCACTGCTGTTAACCCATTTCAGCTCTAAGTTTATCCTTTGTTTGTTTACAGTCATAAAACGTGTCAAGAGATGAGGCCATGCACATCTCTTATATTTATAATACAGAGAATGAAAGACTATTTAGGATAATTATATGATAAAGCTACTGCTTTCTCCAGAATACCATTAATTAATAATATATCTTAATTTTTCCATAAGACTCCATAAGTCTCCATTTCTAGCAACTTATTTGATTTTCTCAATGATTTGTCACTATTTTTCCTTTTTAACTCTAGTATAAAGACTACACTATATTTTTGTTGATTATAATAAAGTTTAAATGAAATATTTATACAAACTTTAGAAGAATCTAAGTGTGTATTACTATTATCCACTTCTACTCAATAGAATGTTATTTCAGATGTGAGTTAAAATGTTTCCTAACAATATGATAAAGGAAAACTTTATGAAAAATACTCATTCAATGTGAATTGTAGTTCACACACATGTACACACACACACACACACACATTCCATACTGAGCCCATTTAATTTAATGTTCCTTCTATATTTCCAGTACTGATCAATTTGTATATTTTAAGATATGTAACAGTTAGACATTTTATTTTTGGTTTGATATACACATAATAGTTATACATATTTCAGGTATTCTGATATTTTGATTGCACATGTACAATTATCAAGTCAGAGCAATCCACCTATTCTGCATACAATTCAAGTTTGTGTTTTAGTGAGAACATTGAGCTTTGATTGTTAGCCACAGCAGAGAGGCAGAAGCCAAAGTGTCACACTGCACTCTGTGGCTGCCTAAGACATCATTTCAGAGATTTTCTCTCAGATAAAGCTGGGAGTCTTCACTTCCCTAGAGAAAAGAATTGTCTAATATGTCAGTATGAAGATGAGTTGGAATTTATTTAGTGGTCAGACAATGAATAAACTAACTGAGGGTGCTTTCAAGAGGGAGTCTCACTCAAAGGTCTTTATAAGAATTTCTGTGGCCTTTGAAATTACATTGCAAATCCTTCCTGTGGAAACATAGATTTGATAATACTGCTAGTAAAAATAGTCATTGGATATGTTTACTGCTTGTTAAGTAAATCTCTAGGTCCCTTGGGTGGTTCATAAAATTAAATATTTTCTTTCTACGTAAAAGTTCAGTGTTTTTGTTCATGAGATTTCCAGAAATTTCCAGGAAAATTTTATCTAGGAAACAAGTAAGGGGCTTATTAGTAGGGTCAAAAGACTTAGACAAAAGAACAATTCATTAATAGTTTAACACTTTATTTAAAAATATCTCTGGTTAAAGAAATGTCTTTAATCTTTATAATGGTAAAAATTAAGTTGAAATGATCTTTTTTACATACACTTTATGTTATTTTAAGTTTATTGCCTTTGTTGTGCTCCCTAAACCTAGGTGGTTCCTCAGAGAATATTTTTTTAGTCCTTTAGGACATACATTTTTAGTTCAACTTTATTACCTTTGTTAAGTCACAGTAGTCTTTGCTTTATATAATGGATCCTTTCCCCTGGAGTTTAATTTACAGAACAAGCTCTCTGCTTATGAGAAATATTTAAAGTCTCCCATGCTGGGGAGAAAACATCTCAGGTTTGTTCAAAAGGAGGCGGATCTAGTTACCTGAATTTGGAAATGGACACATCTTGTTGAAATTTTCATCTTAAAATGTGTCTTTCTTTCCTGTGTTCTAATGCAGGTCCACTAATGAGTGAGTACATACCATACTCATTTTTTTGGGTTTGGAATATCTCACTAAGGTTAGAGTTTTCTATTTCCATCCATTTGCATGCAAAATTCAAGATGTCATTGTTTTTTATGCTGAGTAGTATTCTAATGTGTATATATTCCACATTTTCTTAATCTTACCAAGAAAAGTTTTCCAGACCAGGCAGTGTGGCACGCATCTCTAAACCCAGCACTCAGGAGGCAGAGTTAGGCGGATCTCTGTGAGTTCAAGGCTAGCCTGGTCTATAAGAGCTAGTTTCAGAACAGGCTCCAAAGCAACAAAGAAACCCTGTTGGGGTTTGGAAAAACCAAAAAATAATAATAATAATTAATAAACAATGAAAAGAAAACGTTTCTGACTTCTTAAATTGTCATTAATTTCCTACTGTCTTTTTTTTATTATTGATTTTATTGAGCTATACATTTTTCTCTGTTCTGCTCCCAAACTTTCCCCTCCCCATCTACCCTCTCCCATGGTCCCCATGCTCCCAATTTATTCAGGAGATCTTGTCTTTTTCTACTGCCATATAGATTAGATCCATGTATGTCTCTCTTAGGGTCCTCATTGTTGTCAAGGTTTCTGAAATTATATATTGTAGGCTGGTTTTCTTGGCTTTATGTTTAAAAGCCACTTATGAGTGAGTACATATAATAATTGTTTTATCTGGGCCTAAGTTACCTCACTCAATATGCTTTCTAGATCCATCCATTTGCCTGCAAATCTCAAGATGTCATTATTTTTTTCTGATGTATAATGCTCCATTGTGTAAATGTACCACATTTTTCTTATTTATTCCACATATTTAATGAACGTTTTAAAATTAGTTTTGCTTTTGTTTGGAGGATTATAATTTAATTACAATTCTCCCTCTATACCCTCTCATATACTTCTCCCAGCTCTTCTTCCATACCCTCTATTTGCACTAATTGTCCTTGCATACATATATGTACATACATTTATATTCCCATATATAAACTGTTCGGTCGATACAGAGTTACTTATATGTATGTTTTCCAGGATGGTGGTTTAGCACCATGCAGCCAATTGACAAGCTCCTTCCTAGACAAAAGTGCCTTTCCCACCCCAGCTTTATTCAGTTGTCTATAGTTAGTTCATTGTGTAGAGTTGAGGCCTGATGGGTTTTTCCTTGCTCAATTTAGCAAGTTTGTCAGTGTCTTCCCTTCTTCCTTCCTTCCTTCCTTTTTTATTTAATTTAATTTTATTTTGTTGAGACAAGTTGTTTTTGTTTTTTTTTCTTTTTTTGTTGCCCCAGCTGTTCTGGAACTTGCTTTGTAGATCAGACTGGCCTGGACTCACAAAGATTCAACTGCCCCTATCTCCCAGGTGCTGGGGTTAAAGGTATGTATCCAAACCAGGCTTTGCCCTCTTCCTCTCTCTCCCAGTTGACAAAGAAATCAAGGAGCATGACCTTAATTGGTTTCTTTTTCACTAAACTTAGTTCAAGACAGAAGAAAATGCCCGTATTTCTGTTTTTGCTATTTTCCTCAGTTTTTTTTGTATTACTGAAAAAAATATGCACAGCTCTCATTTTTTATTTCAGAAAGTCAGAGACTAAAATAACCTCAACTATAGAATTTTATTTTGTTTTTTTTGTTTTTTTTTACTGTCATAGATTTTCCCTCTTTTAAGTCAGCCCCTTTCCCCTAAAACTTACTTAAGAAATCTGGAGAAGTTGTCATTTATTTCTTTCTTAATTTGCATAATTATATTTTAGGACACATATGTGTCATAATTATATAACATATATACATATGACATTATGTACATGTGTGTATATATACATATACATACCTACATTTATGTCCTTGCATGATATAACTCTTTTACAGTTATTCATGTGTAAGATATAATTTGTAAGATACATGCTAAATTTTCAATGTTTATGAAATGATGAACCAGTTTCTTGTATTTATAACCTAAAAAATTTGTAAATGGATTTTTGATAATTTTAATATGATTTTACATTATAGAACACAGAGATTACAATTTTTAGAATAATTTAGATTTTATGTTTTGTCATAATATTTTTAGTAATTCTTTTTTTATTTTCTCAAAAATATTTGTCTCATATATCTGAGTCATTATAGAATTTGATTGTAGCGAATCAAGTAGCTTTAACTGAAAATAAAATTATTTTGAATTTATTATTTACTTTTCTAAATTTTACTAATGATTTTTATTATTACAATTTCAGGATTTTTCCAAGGGATTTTTTTCAGATGAAATTTTATAGTGCCACCAAGTATAATTTTAGGTAATTTTGCTTCAAATTTCATACTCTTAGACTGAGTAAAATTAGTGTAACTTGGGCTGGAGAGATGCCTCAATGGTTAAGAGCATTGACTGCTCTTCCAAAGGTCCTGAGTTCAATTCCCAGTGACCACATGGTAGCTCACAACCATCTGTAATGAGGTCTGGCACCCTCCTCTGGCCTGCAGGCATACATGGAGGCAGAATGTTGTATACATAATAAATAAATAAGATCTTTTTTTTAAAAAAGTAGAGTAACCGTTTATATGACATAGCCAAAATAAACCACAAACAGCAAAGTCAGATGTTTAATAAAGATTTTGTGATTAGATAAATCCCATGATGTGTCTGTCATATTAAAACACTGAATGTGTTTAAGAAAAATTATAGTACCATCCTCAGATGTGACCATCCATGGCTTATAACAACAGGTATGAAAGAGGTTTGCTGAGAATTGTTTTGGTATGAATCTAAACTGTCCAATATTTTGAAATGTTAATAACTCTGTTTTGAGTGTACTCTAAACTTATATTCTTGACAACAATGCTCTATTTTTTTCTGCAGTTAACATAAGTCTTATTTTCTTTTCTTTTCCCAGAAGTAGCACAGGGTTTTTCCTAAACTGGCATATGGCAGTCATGGATGAGGAAAACTGCACCTCTGTGACAGAGTTCATTCTCCTAGGCTTTTCTGATGTCCCCAAGCTGGCATTCTTTCTGTTTCTGGTGTTTCTTCTCATTTACGGAGTGACAGTCATAGCAAACTTGGGCATGACTGTGCTGATTCAAGTCAGCTCTCAACTTCACACTCCTATGTATTTTTTCCTCAGCCACCTGTCCTTTGTGGATTTCTGCTACTCCTCCATCATTGTACCAAAGGTGTTCACTAACATCATTAACAGGGAAAAAGTTATTTCTTACCTGGAATGCATGGTGCAATTTTATTTATTTTGTGCATTTGCTGTCACGGAGGTCTTCCTACTGGCTGTGATGGCCTATGACCGCTTCGTGGCCATTTGTAACCCACTACTGTACATGGTCATCATGTCCCCAAAGCTTCGCAAGATACTGGTGTCTGGCTGCTACCTCTATGCATCTGTGTGTTCTCTGATTCACCTTTACTTAGCCCTTAAGATCCCATCGTTTAAGTCAAATGTGATCAACCACTTCTTCTGTGATCTGCCTCCTCTCTTAAGTCTTGCTTGCTCTGATGTTACCAAGAATGAGTTATTCCTGTTCATCATTGTCAACTTCAACGAGATTCTCACCATTGTAATCATCTTCATCTCCTATTTGCTAATTCTTGTCACCATCCTAAAGATGCGCTCTGCAGAGGGGAGACACAAAGCCTTTTCTACCTGTGCCTCCCATCTCACGGTCATCATTATCTTCCATGGAACAATTCTTTTTATTTATTGTCAGCCAAGCTCTGGCAATAGTGTAGATGTTGATAAAGTAACTACAGTTTTCTATACTGTGGTTATTCCCATGCTGAATCCCCTAATCTACAGTCTGAGGAATAAGGATGTAAAAGAAGCTCTCAGAAAAGTGTTAAGTTCTAAAAAGAATTCTCTCCTAAAATTTTTATTTCACAAAGCTTAAGGATTTATATGGAAGTCTCATGTATTGACAAATATATTAATTGAATATGGAGCATAGAAAAAATAACTATTACACAAGGATATTTATTAATGACTCTTAGCATTCACATATCTCTTTGAATCTCTATTTCCAAAAGTAGGAATGAAAGTTTATAATGGTTGTATTTATGATTGTTCTTTATTTTGTAGCATTTTAAGCCAATAAGAGTTACAATAAGATACAAGAACTATTTTTTAAATATTGCAAACCTTTAATACAGCATAATTTAAGGAATATATGATCCATTTAAAAATGACTTTCTGATATTTTACTATATATATATATATAAGGCCTTTTTGTACTTCCTGTACTCTTCAATATTCTTATCACTGTATTAATTTAGAACTTCATTTAATATCTACTTTTTAAAAAAGTATTTAAAAATAACATTTATTTACAAGAATCCAGGAAATATTAACTGCCTGTCATAACTCAAGAAGCTTTGGATCTATTTTTGTTTATAGTCCTTTGTGTTATTTTGCCTTTGTGTTTCTCTATATTGGGCTTTACAATCAATGACCTGTCTCATCAATGTCTGCATTTGTGACTTATCACTGACTTTTTCCTACTATATCTTGAATCTGGTGAGAGTGAAACATATACTTCACTTCTAAGTGCATTTCCAGTCTCTGCTAGTTCTTTGCTTATGTAGTTGACCTTAATAAAATATTCCTTTGCACTTTTTTACAACTACCTCATTAATGTTCCTTCAGGCAGTCTTGATTCATGTTTCACTTCTACAATCCAGGATGATTTATATCAATTCCCACCTCATGTTTACTTGTTCAAGTAAAACATTTTTAATATATTTTTTATTTTTTTAAAAGAAAATAAACTATTGTTGTTCCCTCTCCCTCCACTCCTTCTATTCACCCCACCTACCCGCACAACCCTCATCCACTCCTCAGAGAGAATAACACGCATTGCTTTGGGGAAGTTCCAAGGCCTTCCCTACTAAATGTAGGCTGAATAAGGTATTTATCCAAAGAGAATGGTTTCCCAAAAAGCCAGTACAAGCAAGCAGTAGGGATAAATCCTGGTGTTACTCTCAGTAGCTCCACAGTCTTCTCCAGCCATACAATTGTCACCCACACTCAGAAGGTCTAGTTAGGTCTGATGTTGGTTCCTCCCCTCTATGACTGGGGTTGGGGAACACATTGAGGAGTGGGAGAGGGGCCTGTGTCTCTGGCAGTAAGATAATGGCAAAAAGTTCAGGATCTCGGATTCCAGATGAGAAAAATATGGACGCTCAATGACCCTAGGCAACAAGACCTGAGACATAAGGCACTGCTGAAGGAAAAACAGGAACACAAAACCCAAAATCCTTGGAAGAAGGGCATTTCTGACTACTTACCTCCTCCACGCTGGCACAAATTTTTAAGACTACAGAGGATGGTAAATTCAAAAATTCTTTATGGAGGCCAACTAGATTGGGTACCAAGAGCATATTCTGGTTAGGACTTAGAGCACAGGGAAATAAGGCATTCTTAACATATGGTATCAGATAGCCTCCATTTTAATATATCCTATGAAAGACAACCCAAGGGTGTTTGGGGATCTAGCTTAGTCCTGCAGCTGTCTGTATTACAAGCCTGTTCTAAAACTAAAAGTCTAAAGCAATGCATTCACTGCAATAGGCTTTGGGTCAACAGAAAAAAAAAGTGTTTGTAGAATGTGCCCTTGAGTATCTTCTGCAGAAAGTGTTCCATGAAACAAAGACAGCCTTTGGTCTGAAAATGAGTTGCAGTCCTGGTGCGGCCACATCCTGGCAGGGTACCCTGAAAATCAGGAGGAGTCCTGGATCCTCTCAGAGATAGTGACTTGGAAAAGGCAACTTACAGCCAAAAGCTGATCCACTTTGGCAGAGAGTAGGTGCAAGAAGAGGAGTGTTTTCCCACTACATGGCAGTAGCCTAGAAAACAAAACAAAACAAAAACATGGGGCCATTCTCCAGGAGGTACTTTAAATACCCTGTAAGTGCAGTCTTGAGTAGCTCCAGGAAAAGAGTCACTGTTTGACAGGTTTTCTGAGGGTGGGATCTAGAGGAAAGGCTGAAGCAGAGTTCCCAGCTAAATACTATGTATTTAGAAGAGAGAGTTTACTGTAGAAATGTGGAAGAGCATAGTTAGAGGCAAGGATATCAAGGAGAGTCCATAATGGATATGACCAAATTGATCCATGTAGGAGAGTGGGACAGGAAGGCAGAGAGGGAAGGAACCAGATGTAGCAGCCAGGAGGCTAAAGGTTCTCAAAGGGATGGTAACCAAAATATCTGGATTATATAGGGAAGAGCTTCTGGGAGAAAGGTATGCAAGCCATACCCTGTATCAGGAAAGGAGAGAGGAATGTTGGGGGAATATTGCAGCCAGGTATGATTTGACATGTTAAATAGTCATCTTTGCTGTTTGGTCTGGGTTTGAATCTTAACATCCTAGCCTTTTTGATAATAATAAAAGAATAAATAGGGGTGACATAATTGTCTATGACTTCTTCCTGTTGACTTTGGAGAATCATTGGGAACTATTGTTGGCCAAATATAGGAAGAGGAGGCTGTTTCATTCATTGTTCATATCCATGATCTGCAGGAAAATCTGGGGCTAGAAATTCGTGAGCAATAGTTGAAGCAGTTTGCATCTCTGCTGGAACAAATATATATTGAGGACAGAAGGTGATATTAAGAATTTTAGGGGAAACTGTTTACTTAGGTTCTGGTAATTGAAAGTAGTGCCTTCGAAGACCAAGTAAAGGTGGGGGAGATTCCACCCTCAGGAATAGACAGGCAGGAAGCAGCCTGTTGATTGGCAGTGCTTACCTGGAGTCCATTTCACCTGTGTGAGGTGGATTCAGGTCACTTCCCTGAAGCTTACAAGAATTTGATTCCCTTGAGTTCAGAAGAAAATTTTTTTAAGCTCATGAAGGGAGAAAAATTTTAATTATATCAACATTACCATTGTTAGTAATGTGGATTACACTGAAATCCACAATGTAAAACAGGCAATAGACTCATGCCTTTGTGTCATATTTAAAGCTTGGGAACCTAAAACAGACTCCGGGTTCTAAGCATTAACACTCTTTCCTCTATACAGAAGATTGGGTGTGTATAGATTAAACAAATGTTATTATCACAGGGAAAAGCATTTTGGCATATAGACTTAGGAGACATCCAAAGAAAATTTAAAAGCTTAACCTTGAGACTCTGATAAGAATAGTCAGTGTTTACTAGAACTTGATTAACAGTTCATAAGAACTCCAATGATTAATGTTATGACTCTGAACTTTTGAAGTCTTAATACAAGAATAGCATAGTAAAAGAAACTGTGAAACTTAATACTGATTTCTTACGATTATATTTACTAATGTATTATCTATAGATAGATATGGTATTTTAATTCATTCCACTACTTTGTTGTACATAATATTCTGAGTACCATTTAAAAAGCTGTTAGAGTTATTTAAATCAGGGACCTAACAAATACAGTTAAATTTTCTGCATAGTCCACAGCTTGGAAAACCAAAGTGATTATCTTTGAGGAACTGCCAAGACAATCATTTGTTTCATCACTCCATTTGTGATTAATCAATTCCTTGGTGAAACTATTTAATTGCTCTCTTATTTTCTCGTGGGAATGTGGATACTATTGCTTGGGCTCTTAGAACCTCATGTGGGACTAAAGGCCAAAAAACACAGCATAAAATGTCCTGCTTTTCAAAAAAGCAAAACCTTCTTAAGGGAGGTGTTGTTTTTTCAAAACACACTGAAGGTGTGTCCAAAATGGACAAATTCTACAATGGATTTATACTTTTGTCTAAGCATTATACATGTTTTCTAGTTGAAAATGAACTGTGGTTCATAACAGTGAGGGAAGAGTTGAATGAAAGAAGAGATATTTGTCTGGTAAGTGTTCTAATCATAAAATTCTCAGATACTGATACTACATAGGATTGTAGTGGTTCAGGTCTCATAATCACTATCTAGAAAGCTAATAATTTTCTTTAAACAAAACTGCAGCCATTCAAGTTATTCAGACCAAAAGCCAGAAATACATCCCAGTACACTTAAAGCATCATATTCTTAAGACATCTCTCCATATTATTAGACTCTGAGGTGACATCTAAATGAGAACACATTTATCATTGTGAGGGATTTGTTAATAAATTAAACACAGCAGAAAATGGTGGAACACACCTTTAATCCTAATACTTGGGTGACTAAAACAGGTAGATCTCTGTGAGTTAGAGATGAGACCTGCTTGGTCTAGTAGTGAGCTCCAGGCCAACCAAGCCTGCATAGGGAGACACAGCCTACAAACATTAACAAACAAAGAGCAGAGATTTAGATTTCTGGTGAAGTGAATTTGTAAAAGTTAATTTGTAAAAAAAAATGGTTTCCTCTTATGTTAGTTTAATGACATCATTAGTTATAGACAAACATGTAAGAAGCCTACTGGTGTCATCATAACATCCAAAGAAAACCTGTGAAAGAAGCGTTAGGATTTAGTATGTGGAACTCTGGGTAATTACATGCAGATTTATTGGTCTCTCTCAGAAATACCTTATTCTTGTCAACAATTTTTCTAGAACACGTTTTTTTTCTTCTTTTATGTCACTTTTACTTTTGCTACATTTAATAATTTATTACCCTTTATTCAATTTGGTTTCAGGTTTAATTTTTATTTTCATTTTATTATTAAATCTTGAAACATGAAGTAACCTTGCAAGGCCATCACAATTAATCTTTTCTATAAAGCTGAATTTATGTGACTGATAATTCATTGATTTGGAGCACTAGTCTTGGTAAACTGTTACTTTGGCAAGGAAAAGAATTTTTCATACCTGTTCAGACCACTATGACATTTAATTTTGCATGTAATGTTGAGCCTCATTTTTGAGTTTGTTCTTCAAATGACAAATATAAAGGAAGTCACTAAATGCAGGTAAGTCCTTGTATTCAAGCACAGTTACTTGATACTTTCTGTAACTTTGCCTTTTCCTTGCTGTCTGAGCCATTGCCCTTACTCCAGGTTTAGTTAGATCAAAATCTTGTGTGTATCATTATAAATGAAAGGACTGTCATTTTGTCATTCCATGAAATTTGGCATTGCTTGTGAGTAATCCACTTATATTTTAGGAATATGCATATGCATATAACATATATAACATATAACACACACTCATATAAAACAATAGTTAGCTAATAGCCAAATGGCATTTTCTTTCTCCAATTGACTTCAACTATTAATTTTAAGTGAAATTATTTAGCTTGAACTTTTAACCTGTAAAAGAAATTTTTGCATATTCATATTGATCATGGGTTAAAATAAGACAATATTGATATCTGAAGATGTCAAACTTATTTTGATTTTTAGTATGTTGACAATGAATGTGTTTGGAATATAAAATGTGGGTTTGAAAACACTTTGTCCACATAGTTCTGTAGACAAATGCTACTATAATGTTCAAGTTGCATATAAGAAAATAAAACTACAAATGAAATATTCCAAATTACAGAAATAGAAATGCCTATTTATTTAAACTCAAATGAAAACCTTTTTTTATGAAGTATTACAAAATAATAATTTGTCTATCCACATTATGGGTTTTTATGTATTATGATGGTCTATACATATCTGCAGCCTTATCAAGATCAATGAAAGAAAACAAATCAAAGGAATAGACAAATGTACATGTTTCAGTTTTTGAAGTACCTAATAAGAACAAGACAACATTCCTAGATACATTTTGTGAGCAGGACTGAGCTGAAAGCAACTAATTTATAAATATGATAAATGGTTTTTATAATTTGGACTCTATATTTAAACACATTGTGAAATCATTCAGAATTACTTTCTTGCCACTGAGAATTTGAAGAGGCCGGGGAAGGAAACAACCTTTCATTTGTATATATTAATAAATGAGCCATCATTCTCAGATTATGGATGATATACCTCAATATTGGTGGATGCTTGGCTTGCTGGGCATTTCCTTGGCACCAATCTACAGAACTGAGAATCACTGAAGAACGAACCCTAGTCTTTGTTTTTGTTATTCATGGCAGCTGAACAACTGTGAGGACATTCTTTGTTCCTTATGTGGGAAACACACCTCAAAGTGAAAAACAGTCTTTCTACACCTCTGTTGGCAATGATTCTTCTGGAACTGAGGCATTCTTCTTTACTATAGCAATCGATGAGAGAGAGACAGAGGAAAACAGACAAACTTATTTATAGTCATAAAACTACAAACTATTTAGAGTAACCTTTTGGCACTGATGATAGGGAGTACTAAAGAAATTAAAGGTAATGTGTCATCCATGATAAGAGCCCACAACCAGCTTTGATAGTGAATATGATACACGAAAACTTTAAGACATATTATAAATTCAACATATATGATCAAGATTAGAAAATTTTTAATTAAATATGATGTTATTCTTATTCTATGAGCTTGAAGTAGATTACAAATAACTCTGATACTGATTTTGAAATGTATTTATTTTCTAAGTCTTTATTTTATCTTGGCTACAGAAACCATAATTCCTACAAATAATGAGTCTGGGGAACAGCACTGTGAAGACTGAATTCTTTCTCCTGGGCTTCAGTGATCATCCAGAGCTCCAGAGTCTTCTTTTTGCCGTGTTTTTCTTCATCTACTCTGTCACTCTAATGGGGAATCTTGGGATGATCTTATTGATTACCATCAGCTCTAACTTACACATCCCCATGTACTTTTTCCTCTGTATGCTGTCCTTCATAGATGCATGCTACTCTTCTGTTATTGCCCCCAAGTTACTGGTGGATCTGATTTCTGACAAGAAGACAATTTCCTACAATGGTTGTGCTGCACAGTTGTATTTTTTCTGCTCTCTGGTTGATACAGAATCTTTCCTCCTGGCTGCCATGGCTTATGACAGGTATATTGCAATCTGTAACCCCTTGCTTTATACTGTAATTATGTCGAAGAGGGTGTGTTGTCAGCTTGCAGTTGGAGCATTCATGGGTGGAACTATGAGTTCCATAATCCACACCACTAATACTTTCCAGTTGTCATTCTGTTCCAAGGAAATTAACCACTTCTTTTGTGATATCTCTCCACTCTTCTCTCTGTCCTGCTTTGATACCTACACACATGACATCATTTTAGTCGTCTTTGCAAGTTTGGTGGAAGCTGTCTGTCTCCTTGCAGTTCTCCTCTCCTATGTGTGTATTATAGCAGCCATCCTTAAAACAGGTTCTGCAGAAGGAAGAAGGAAAGGGTTCTCTACTTGTGCTTCTCACCTGATAGTGGTCACTATTTATCACGGTACCCTGATTTTCATTTATTTGCGCCCTAGTACAGGACATTCAATGGATATTGACAAAATGACCTCGGTATTCTATACATTGATTATACCCATGCTTAACCCCATGATATATAGCCTAAGAAATAAAGATGTCAAAATTGCCTTTAGAAAAATTATTGGCAAAAAATTATTGTCATAGGTAAGTGAAAATAAACCTCACAACTTTCATTGCTTTCACATTTTCTTTTAATATTTGGAAAATCATTGAATATTTTAGCTCCACAATTGTATGAAAAAATGAGGTTCCAACAGAAAGTCCTGAGCCTAATGATGAAACTGGTTTCTTCCTTATCACTTATCTCTATCACTTTACTTTTTAAAGTTTCCATGTTTAAATTTTATTTAATGTAAACTTGACTTTTCACTTAATTTCATTGACTCTAATGCTATCTTCTCTCTACCACTGTCTTTTTTATGTATTGTTTTAAATTTTATTTTACATTCCGACCCCAGTTCTCCCTCTGACCCCAGAGGTCATTAAGTCTGAGCATGGTGTCCTATACCATAGGGAATGGTCTCCATAGCTCAGGCACCAGGGATAGATTTTGGTCCTACTGCCAGTGAGCCCTCTGACTAAGTTACACAGTATGTCTCAGAGGGAGAGGGTCTAATTTGGTCTCATGCAGGCTTCACAGATGTCAGTCTAGAGTTCATGAGTTTGTCTGAACTTGGTTGAGCTCTCTCTATAGATTTCCCCTTCATGATCTTGTCCTCCCTTTTTCATATATTCCCTCCTCCCACTCTTTCAATGGACTCCTGGAGCTTGGCCTGGGGCTTGGTTGTGGATCTCCGCATCTGGTTCCACCAATAACTGAATGAATGCTCTATGATGACAATTTGGGTATTCACCACTCTGATTACAGGTAAAGGCCAGTTCAATGAGTATACAAAGGAGTTGCAGAAATCACACTAAGGAACTAATAGCAATTGTCACAGCTCTAGAACAAAAAGAAGCAATCTCACCCAGGAGGAGTAGATGCCAGGAAATAACAGTAATAAAGACAACAAAAATCAAAAACAAATTAATAAAAAAAAATGAGGGCCAAAATCAATAAAATAGGAACAAAGAGAACAGCATAAGGAATCAATGAAACAAAAAGTTGGTTCTTTGAGAAAATCAAAAAGATAACCAAACCCTTATCCAAACTAACAAAAAGGCAGAGAGAATATCCAAATTAATAAATTCATAAATAAAAAGGGTGGCATAACTAAAATTTTCAATAGTCACTAAATCTTCTCTTATTAGTTCTTTGAACAGGTAGTATAATGTGTTTGCACTAGATTTACTCTCTCCTTTAATTCTGTGATCCACCCCACTTTACTATACAGTCAGCTTTGTGTGTTTCTTATTTTTCACTCATATTATCTGTGACCTTCCACTGGAGTATTGTGTATCATGTGTCAAAATGATTGCATTAGTATAAAAATGTGATTTATATTTTTTCTTTAATTTTGATTCACAAATAACATTTACCCGCTGTAGCTTACTTGTTCAACTAGAACTAATTCTTGAATTACTCAAATATTAACCTGTCCTTTTTTTAAATACACTTTTAATTCAAAAAATAATGGTGGATGAGATTTTATTTCACTTTTGATTACTCTTATGGTTTACCTTTTCTACCTTGCTTTGTAGTTTTATTTTGTTCTGTAGTTCTCCGACAGTTATTCATTCCTATTTAGTCATTAATCCCATTTTGTTAATTACAGTGCCTTTGTTAGTGTAAAATCTGAGTGGTTTTACTGTAAATGGAATAAATATCATTTCACTATTCACTGATTTAATTTGTTTGTATAACTCTGATATTTAAAAAGGTAAATTTCCCTCTTGTAGTGTTTAGACTTAACTGCTAAGAGTAGACATTTCTAAATAAGTATATTTTGTAAAATATTACCAAAGAGGTTGTTGGCTCCTTACAAAATATCATACAGGATATAAAAAATGTAATTTTTTCCAGTGATTGAAATGAATATTCTCAATGATTGAGTGGTCTTTAATGTCTTGATCTCTAATTATGGTGGTAAAATTGTCAAGGGGGTTTGTGGTAATGAAGTCACAGGTAAGAAATGGACCTATGTGGAGTAGGTGATGGCTTATTTGCATGTTCTCCACAACAAATAGAAAAAGCGTTGCAGAAACAACAGAAAACAAACAAGACAAACTTGAGGCTAAATATAGAGGTGAATTCAAAGGAAAGGTTCATGATACCAAAAATGTATGGTAAGTTTTGATTCTAGGCCCAAGCTTATTCATTGCAGCATTTAACATTTTATAAAGAATATTTTCCCCATATAGAAATGAAATAGAGACCTGGCCAACACAGACTTTAAAAACTAAAGAAAGTTTTGTACCTTAATATTGAATGTAGCAAATAATTCAGCTTGAATAGCAAAGAGGAAATATGCTTTGAAGTGCGTGATAGATCTTTATGCACTAAGGGCTTAGTTCCTCATATTTGTTTTAATATAGTAGTAGATACTCTTGTGACCACTATACCATATTATATTATATAATTTATGTAATGTTTGTATTAACCCCTTGTTTAAGAGTTGATATCTATGTGAATTGACTATGACCAAAAACCTACTATGTAAATAATCAGATACAGATTTGATTCTATATCTGTCATAAAAAAACAATTTCCTTTCCTTTATGTAACATTCTGCTGAAATGCAAATAAAATTATCAATAAAAATGGTGGAGTCCTGATAATATGTAAAGATGATTGATGTCTTCATGGAAGAATCTCTGTTTGCCTAAGGGTTAAGAACTTGTACTGTTACACTATGATTATCATCAACCCTGTGTCTGGTCTCAGATTCCTACAGATTAGTCTTTCAGGGATAAACTTTATAATCATATGTTTCAGCATATTAAATCATATACTTGTAGAGTGATTGAAAAAACAAACTTTTTATTTCTAGAAAAGTTGCTTGTTTAGAGTTCAAGTTTATAGCTCAATATTATGGCAGCAGCTTAACATGGCCAAAGCCATGACCAACAGAACAGAAAATTCTATCGCTATCTTGCTTTAGTTGCCAGTTGTTATATTTAATCAGCAAGAGTAAGTTATTTAAAAAAGAGGCATACATTTTAATCATATAAAAAACCCAATCTGATACATGCCCACATATTTACAAAGGAAAGCATGTAAAAACAAGTAGTCTTCCTGAAATGCAATCACCAAAAATGGTTTGGAAATGGGGACAAAAATGAACAATTGTCACACTGTATAATTACAAAATAGGTGTGAAAAGCTAATTTCAGTTGTCTGATTTACAGTTTGAAAAACTATTCAGTTATTATGTATATTAGCTCCATCTGGTCAGTCTCACTGTGTCATTTGCTACAAATCTTATATGTGAAGGATGTATGCGAAAGAAAGGATGTTCAAGGTACATAGGAATTCATGTACCATAATCTTCTAGGCAGTTTCATGTTTGTTCTGAAGCCCTGCTAAGTCTCTGGCTATTATGGTTTTGCTGATGTGGAGTTTTTCTTTAGCTCTCTAAAGGGCTAACATACTTATAATAGAAAATTCTAAGATTATGTGTTTTTGTAACTGAGTCATATGACAGTTTTAAAGTCATCTACTTTACTTTGGTAGGATGTATATTCAGTGCATTCCTGTAGGAAATGATGAGGCAATGTTTAATGTGCTGTAACTACCTATATTTTTTAATCATATTAATCAAATAAAGCATGTTACCCTAGAGCTTTGTTAATCGTTTGGTGTGTGTGTAGATTGTTTGTAGTCATCCTGGAACACTTCTGATTTTCATTAAACTCCTCTTCCGTGCTTCCCTTTCTTGAGGGATACATCCTACCACAGGCTGCAGTCTACTCTGACACGATCTAAACCTACTTTCTAAGAAGCTATCATGCCATGCCACTTTCATGCCAATATTAAGACAGAGCACGGGAAGAACACATGATTAAAACTGATTGCTTCAAGGAATATCTGAAAGATATGTGCTTCTTTAATCCTGTGGTAAAACAATTAAGGTAAAATTATAAGACATCAGAAACAAAGAACTAAGGTAGATGTCAACTAAAAAGTAAACTTATGAAATTGGCTTCCAAATGAAAATATACTTATAAAATTATGAAATGTATTTCTAAGTATATTAGTCATTGACTATGTCTACTTTTAAACTCCTCACTTCACAAAAATATTTGTCTGACACTGAGTCAATAATTACTGCTAAGTAAGATCAAAGGATGCTCCCGGTACCACGGAAAATCAGTCATTAAACTGTGTAGATATGAACACAGGAAAAAATGTGTCTGAAGTCTGGGAACACCTCTAATCTACAGGAGAACAAGTGTGTTTCAGTGACATGAATATAGTATAGGATTTCCCTGGCTGACAAATTTTAAATGTTTTTTTTTTAATCTCATAAATAAGGATAGGGCATCTTGGTCATCCATCATTCCCTCTCTCCAGTTTCCCTATTCTGTAACCTAACATATGCACAGGTCTCATATGATTTCATGTCTTTTTTTTTATAACCCACTAAGTCAAAATTTGCTGAACATGAATTTATATGATAGTGTCATTTAGTGAGGCATGTGTCTTAGTGTTTATTGCTGCTCTGAAGAGACACCATGACCAGAGCAACTCTTATAAATGAAACATTTTATTGTGGCAGCCTGCTCACAGTTCACAGTATCAGTCCACAATGGAAGGGAACATTATGGTATGCAGACAGGATTGGTGCTGAAGTAGTAACTGAGTGTCTTACATCTTTAGAAGAGTAACAGAAGTGCTGTCATATGTTAACTTTGTTGCCCTGAACAATGTGCTATTTAGTTTCTGTGATACGTGTGACAAAGACTAAGTGTCATTGGAAGGATAGCTGGTGAGACCTTTTCAGAAGCAGATTCCCATGGAGGTCATTATCAATTTTATTGTGGATCAGATTAGTATTAAAATAGCATAGTTTGTGCTCAAAGAAGTAGTTCCTTGGCATTATTATAGCCTCATCTTTTTAAAAGCATTCTCAGGATTAGTGTGGGATTTTAAGACAGTAGGAGTCATTGACATACTGAGAATAAATAAGACAGCTGGAAATTACCACAAATGTAATTTGTTATGGGTCACTATTTAACAGAAGGTAAGAATATCCAATAAGGAAGAATGGTGGCCTGAATACCACAGTCCCTCAGGGCATTCACTGTGCCCTGAGCGACTGTGGTATTCAGGCCACCATTTTCAAACCATAATTACAGAGGAAGGAATCTCTAGAGGTTAACAACAGTTGTCTCTGATGTAAAAGCAGGACCTCCGCTTATACATATAGCACTTCTGGGTATACATTATACCACTCTTACATGTCTCTCTCCTCATTTGTTGTAACTAAGTATTCAAACTTATCCTTCAGATGCATAATGCTCATGCTTTCAGTGACAAAGCTGAAGGAAAGTTGCTGAGAGCAGAAACATGCATGTTGTGTCAATCTGTTCTACCATTACTGCTGATACCATATTTGTGTAATCCTATTTTCAATTATTTGCTCTCCTGGGTATTTATGAGAAGTAGAGAATAAAGAATGAATGAGTAGGGTAATTATTAAAGAAAGCAACTCATGTATACTAAAGTCTTATGATATCTGTTACCACTGCAATTCCTACAAAATAAAAATAAATGAAAAGTTTATTCAGGATCTCTATCAAATTTTGTATAGGTTATAAATCATCTAAGTGATATTACTACTTCATTTTTTAACTTTTAATTGATAAAATTGAGAGACATAAAATCCTTTAAAGTTTTATTTCCTAGTTTTAGACATATTTCAGACATATTTTAATAACAAGACCCATATGTCTTGTTATAAAAATCCTCTTGACTCAGTTCACACTTAAGATGTGATTACAAGGTAAAGGAAAAATATTAAAAATCATGTTTCTTCTCATGGCTTATCCAAAGTAGCACTACATGGATGCTTTGTATGGAATTAAGATATATTCTCTTTATCACTGTCTTACATTTAATAATCATTCCATGTATGTTCTTAAACCATGAAATATCTTTTCAAAGTACATGTATCATTAAAGCTGTTATTTAAAAGTCAATAATTTTTATGCACAATAATCACAATGAAGTCATGTTTTTAATTTTTTCTTTTAATTTATTTCTTATCCACAATGTAGGCAATGGAGTTTTAACATATATCTGTTTTCTGAGCCAAGGATATAGGCAATCTATATCAACAGAGAAAGTTTAAAAATACATTGAACAATGTATATATAGCAATGCCATTTATAAAAAAATTATTATAGTTATATGGTTTTAATCAGGGCTGGGAGAGGAAAAAGATATTGACAAACTCAGTGAGTGCAGAGTAAAGAGAGTTTTTCCCAGGTTGAACAATACCAGTGCTTCTTTCTTTTAATTTTTTAAAATTTTTTCTTGTCTTAATTTTAGTTGACCCAATATTATACAAATTCATGGGGTACATGCACATTTTGTAACCATCAAATTCTCACAGTTGTCTCATTAATTACCTAGATTATGATTTCTGTATGGTTCAATGATAAAAATAATCTCTCATTTTGAGTTATATAGAAAAAGATAGTTAACTTTAGTTAGATTAATTTGTACTACAAAGTCAAGTTTTCTATTAAAAAATTAAGCATAAAATAAGAGTAATGAGTACATAAATATTTAAGTAAATGTTTTCATCACAAGTCATGAAATTGTCAAAAAAACCTCAGTATTTCCCAGGAAGTGAAAGTTATAGGCACTCTGCTGTTCATTTGCCATATTTCTGACTTCTACCTTGTACAACTTTACTTATCTGGCCAGCTCAGCATCTCCAATTCCAGCTCATGCATCTGAATTCCATCATCCTACCTATGTTTCTGCAGAAGTTAAGGTGCATATTTCAGACTCCTTTCTTTTTTGGTATATAGATATAAAATATAATATAATAATTCTTTACCGTCCCTGCCTTTCAATTCATAGTATTAAAAAAGTATAATGAAAAATGTGGAGGCCAAAAAATATGAGCCTCTTTTCACCTTGTCTGAAGTTCAGAGAGTTTCAACTTGCTCAAAGTTGTTAACAACAAGAGTGATTACACACCCTGACGTAGGTTGTGGTGACTTGATGTTTTGCTTTAAGAAGGCCATTACAGGTAAATCCACTTCATCCTAACTAAAGGTCAGATAATTTAAGGATACTTCTCCTTCTTTTGGATTAAGAGGTTTGACCTTGAGAGTGGCTGCCTTCCAGACACCTGGTCCAGGGTGGGTGAGTTCACTACCTAAACCACAGAATGCCTTTGTCAATAATTAATGACGTGATGTCTCTGAAGCATGTAACTGTTCTAGTCGTCCTTTGTATCAGGTTAACATGGTGTTTTGTATTCTTCCCGCTTTATGTATTGAGGTATAAAAGTGTATGCAAAATAAACACAGGTGAATTTCAGTATTCACTGGAACTTCCTCTTGATACTCTCCTATGCTTCTGATATTATTCTTCATGTCTTCATTGTCTTTACTTATCTTTCTAATCCCCATGCCTCTACCCTGGTAGGCTGTGTACTTGTCAAAACTGTTCTCTGACAGAGAAACACACACAGACAAACATGATGTAGTGAAATACAGAGTATTTTTTTAAAAACTACATGATGTTTTTACATAGCAGTTACTAAAATATGTATTACAATAAACACTAAATTATAATAAACAGTTATGTGAGGCTTATCTTTTGTTATATCTGATTTAAAGAAACAAGATCATCTGCTTATAAATTTATATTAAGACATGTATGCATATTGAGAAATATTTATTTAATTAAATGCAACTCTACCTCGCAGATATTTTTTTACACTTGATTTTACATCCTTGTTCCTCAGGCTGTAAATCAGTGGATTGAGCATGGGGATCACAAGAGTATAAAACAATGAGGTCATTTTGTCTTGATCCAGGGAATAGGCAGAACTTGGCCTGAAATACATAAAGAGCATTGTTCCCTGGAAAATTGCAACAACAGTCAGATGGGAAGTACATGTGGAGAAAGCTTTGAATCTCCCCTCAGCCGAGCGAATCTTCAAGACTGATAAGATGATGTAGCAATAAGAGACAAGGACTCCTGAGATGGTGCTCAGTTCAATAAACCCAAATAGGGTGAATATGACTAGTTCATTGACTTCTGTGCCTGAGCAAGATAGTAATAGGAGAGGAGGGACATCACAGAAGAAATGGTTGATCTCACTGGACCCACAGAAACACAAGCGAAATGTCAATGTTGTGTGTGCCAAAGCATCTACCATTCCAACCAGATAAACTACAGCCAGGAGCTGATAGCACACCATTCTGGACATGTCTACTGCGTACATCAAGGGGTTACTGATAGCCTTGTACCGATCGAAAGCCATCACTGCCAGAAGCACACACTCAGCATCTGTAAAAATGCAGAAGATGAAGAACTGCAGAGCACAACCAACAAAAGGAATGGTTTTGTTCCTAGCAAAAATGTCTATCAACATCTTTGGCCCAACTGCAGAAGAATAGCAGAGATCAGAGAAAGAGAGGTGGCTGAGGAAAAAGTACATTGGTGTGTGAAGCTGGGGATCCATTCTGATCAAAGTGATCATTCCAAGATTTTCAATGAGAATAATGAGATAAACAATTAGAAAAGCAGTAAATAAAATCACCTTGATTACAGGGTTATTGGTAATTCCCAAGAGAAGAAACTCAGTGGCTGAGCAGTTCCCAACCTCCATTCTTCTTTGTTTGATAAGCTGTTCCCAAATAAAACGATAAGTTAGGGATTTTTTATGTTTAAAATATGGTTATTATATACTGTTATTATATATTATATGTAATACATATTATTTTTCAATACAGGATTTCTCTGTATAGCTTTGGCTGTCTTGCAACTTGCTCTGCAGACCATGCTGACCTTAAACTCACAGAGATCCTTATGCCTCTTTAGTGCTGGGATTAAAGATGTACACCACAACGACCTGGCTCAATACATTTTTCTTTAAATTGGTGTATGTTTTCTCAGCAAACAACATAGAGAAGTATTACTTTGAAGAAACATTATTATAAAAGTTGTTCATTAATAAATAGTTCTTGTAAGTTATTTATCTTGATGATTCAGGGGCACACTTTGACAGCATATTTCAATAAATTAAATATTGACTCCATATTAAAAATATTATAACAAACAAAGAAGGATAAGTCAGAAAGTAAAGGGAGCAAAATCCATTTGTTTGATAAAATGAACACATTTGTTGTTGAAGAAATACATTTGAGACACCTTGCTCAGCCTAGATATAGCAGGGAGGGCCTTGGACCTTCCCCAAAGCAATGTGCCTTACCCTGTCTGATAGGTGAAGGGAAGAAAAGACAGCAGGAACTGGAATTGGCAAGTAAAATGAAAGAAGATTGTTTTTTATTTTTGAAATAAATAAATTTAAAAATATAAAAAAGAATCTATTTTGAACAAAAGGGAAAAAAGAAAATTTGAGTTTAACAGTATTAACACATTAATAAATGGAAATTATTCTGTTAATTTAGTGTGAAGGTTTTACTGAATAATCAATTATGTTTTGAGGACATGTTCTACAAGTTGCCTTTACTGCTTTGTCAAGATATTTATAATCCATTTAATAAATTTACCAAATTCCAAATGATAAATGATAAAATATTTGGACCATGAGAAGACATGACATCAAACAACATAGAATAAATTATTCTACTGTACAGTGGCTTCTCACTAGTTCTTAGCTTAGAATGGTTGTTACAAAATAAGTGGAAAGATGCCTAACAGTTTCTAAAGTTATAAATGTCTTGTCATCCCCTTACATTTGCACTTATATAGCTATATATGTGTGTCAGAGCCCTAAAATGAGTCTTTATATGTGTATATATGTGTGTCAGAGCCCTAATATGAGTCGTTATATGTGTATATATGTGTGTCAGAGCCCTAATATGAGTCTTTATATGTGTATATATGCATGTCAGAGTCCTAATATGAGTCTTTATATGTGTATATTTGGATGTCAGAGCCCTAATATGAGTCTGTTTTTTGATGTATAAATATTGGAATGTAGATGGAAGTCTCATTCGTACTTTTTAATTCATAACTTAGCTACACTTAATTACTGTATTCTTTCCTTTTAAACTGAAATTAATATATGCATGATTATTTGTATTGTTAATTGCCTTATTATTTAGTAAAACACAGCTTAAACTACATGTATACTACTTCTGTGAAGTGATTTGCAACAAAATGGTATACTGATGACTTCAGAATATATATGAACGAATAAATCCTATTTAAAATGCTTATACCAATAACAAGCTAAGTAATTTAATAATGCATAATACAAACAGGAAGATATCATTGTCTTCTAGATTGTATATTATGTTTAACTGCATGAGTTAATCACTTACACATTACCCAATACCAATACCTCGGTTTCTCAAAGAAAATTGAGCTATTTAAATATAAATAAATAATTACCGAATAAATAAGAAAGAAGGAAGGAATGGTCAAAGAAACTCACATACCTGAGTTGAGTCTTTCTGTTTTCATCTGTGATGTGTGAACTATATGTAAATGACTTGTTGTTTTCACTCGGATGCTACTGGAGCATAAATATGACAAAACTCTTCTTGTGGTACACTCTTTTATTTATTCATCAATGGCTAATTAAATTCCCTGATGGTCCTTTCCCCAAGGGATACTATGACTACTTCAGCAAAGTTGAAAGTACATTTTTACATGTACTGCGTGACTTAACTAGCACCATTGATATCCCTACTTCAGCTCAGGGAAAGGTTATCAAGCAACACAATTCTTTTTTAACAAAGACAAAAATGTACATATTTCAAAACGATATATACTTTGATGTGTTTCTGGGTTTTATTATAATAATACATACAGAAAATATAGTACATGTATGCATATCTGTATTCCATAGACTGACACTCATATATCCTCTTATCTAAAGCAAGGTCCTTCAGAATTACTTTGTAATGAAAATAGAGGCATTCCCTTAAGCAACATGACTATTAATATTTTGAAGTGCATCATACAAGGACATTATTTCACAAGGGCAGTTAAAATCCTATGACAGCTAACTAGCTTTCCCGCTGATATTTGGTTCCTCTGTCTAGTCCTAGAACCCACTCTGTAGACCAGGCTGGCATTGAGTTTCAAGATTCATCTACCTCTGCCTCCCCAAGGCTGGGATTAAGAGTGTGTGACACCACTGCCCAGCTGATAGCCACTGTTATTGATTCCTTTTTAATATAAAATTAACAAATATCTTTATATCTTATATGGTCTGTAAAATGTTTATCTGTAACCATTCTTTCTTAAGAGGAAGACTCAAAGATTAAGCCATTGGATAATTCATACAGATTAAAAATTGAAAAGCCAAATCTCAATGGTACATACAGATGATGTGTAATCTTTACAATGGGTGTAAATAGAAAAGTCACACAGAATTGACTATTCTGCAATTATTTAAAAATATATTCTTAAAATATTTTGAATGAAAATCCTCTGAATAGAGAAAAATATTATTATATAAGGATTTAGTTATTAATCAAATAAGTATTTCAATGCTCGATATGAGATGTATTTCAGAGATTGCATTTATTTTCATCAAGGAGACCCAAAAGCCCCTAAAACAATGTGTTGCTATTATTCTTGACTCCATATCATAACAAGATAATAAAAACTCTATTGCAGCGTATGTTTTACTTTTAAAATAGGGATACATAAATGAAGGTGGAACGCAACTGGAATCATCCCAGATTTTGAAGTGTGTTATAAAAATTTAAAGTTCAATTAAAGTGTTTTGCATCCAATAAAATGCATATTTTATTTAATTTGCCCTGAAACATGAGTCAAATAATAGGCAAAGTGAAATTATCAAATATTCATTAAACTGTGCATTCAAAACAAATATAATGGGTCATGTTTTGTTGAAATCCCAAGGAAGCCTGTATATTATTGAAAGGAAAGAAAGAAGTGGATCTGGGGGATAAAGGAGGTTGAGGGAACACTAGAAAGAGTGGACAGAGGGAAAACTGTGGTCAAGATGTGATGGATGAGAGAAGAATATAAGAAAAAGCAAAAAAAATACATTTCAATTATGCTCATCAAGAACATTTTATAGTCTTGTGTACCATGCATTAATATTATATATATATATATATATATATTCAAACTTGCAATATTTTGGTATCTACTACGTTTAATGTACTTAGGTGTTGGTGATTCAAACTACAATTTACAACTTCTATCTGCACCATCATTACAATTTTTCAGAAAAAAATGCCCAAGTATTATAAATCAATGTGCAAGCACCTGTGACACCGTTGTTTAGAACCGCATTTTCATTTTCAGTTTTTGTAGAGCCTCCTTCACGTCCGTGTTCCTGAGGCTATATATCAAAGGGTTCAACATGGGAATCACAAGAGTGTAGAACAATGAAGTCATTTTGTCTTGATCGAGGGAGTAAGAAGAACTTGGACGAAAATATGTGAAGAGCAGAGTTCCCTGAAAAATAGCAACTGCAGTCAAGTGTGAGGTGCAGGTGGAGAAAGCTTTGAATCTTCCCTCAGCAGAACGGATCTTCAAGACTGATAAAATGATGTAACAATAAGAGACCAGAACTCCTGAGATAGTGCTCAGTTCAATGAAACCAAAAACAGTGAATAAGGCCAGTTCATTGACTTGTATGTCTGAGCAGGAGAGGAGGTAAAGTGGAGGCAAATCACAAAAGAAGTGATTGACAGCATTAGATCCACAAAAACATAAACGGAATGCCAAGGTTGTATGTATTAAACTGTGGGAGGGTCCACCTGTAAATAAAGCCTGCCTGGCTTATAGTTAGTCCAACCCTTAGGTGGGCGGAGTAGACAGAACGGAAGTTCTGGG
>JAQHUG010000635.1:305638-332110 GCA_028555095.1 Dicrostonyx torquatus
TGACTTATCTCTGTATAGCGTCCTTCACCTGCCAGCATCTCATATGAAATATGAATCTGTCTGACTCTGTTTCTCTCAGCTGTAGCTTGACATTGCTCTGTAAATTCCATTTTCCACAATAGATAATCTCCTCCTGATAGGCAAGCCTTGGCTATCTCCTCCTGATAGGCAAGCCTTGGCTATCTGCTTCCAGTCTGCTGGAGGTAAAGCCTCTGTCACCATATTTTCCACCAGTGTGTGAGTAAAGGATGCCGTTGCTCCGTATTGAGCACAAGCAGTTTTCAATTCTTTGATTAACTTAAATGATATTGGCGTGTGCATCCTAGCTAAGTTTCCCTGTGCATCCCTCTGTTCCATAACTGGGAATAATTAAAATCCTTGCAGCTCTTCTCCTCTGTCAATGGCTTTTCTGAGACAAGCTTGTAGGGGTAATTTGCTATCATCGTCATGCCTCTGTTTCATTTTTGACGTACTCTGAATTGAAGGCTGATCTAAACCTGCCATTGCTGTAGGAAAGCCATCATTCTTCCAACAAGAATCCTGTATCTGCATAGTTCCTAGTCTGCGTGATATCGAGGATATGATCTTTCTCAAGCCTTTTATTTCTCTCTCAACCCTGTCCTCGTGTCTGTGTCTTTCATCACTGTTATTTGCTAGTGAGAAAGATGAAGACTCCCTTTCATGGTCTGAACCATTTTCTAGCCTGTTGAAATTATTCTGTTCTGAAAAATTATCTAGCAGCTCCTCAGATGGGGCTGATGTAACTATTTCCTGCTGGTCAGAGTCTACATTCAAACTTTCCTGTATTAGCATCCATAAATAAGGTGTATCTTCTGGAATGCTTTCTGATCCATAATTACAATAATGCTGTTGGATTCTCATCCTTACTTCTTTCCATACAGCCGTGTCTAATGTCCTATGCTCAGTAAAGTGAGGGCATATCTCCTCTATGAATTTTAAAAATTCTTGTATTTGCCCTTCCTGTATCCTTTCTCCTCTGTCATTTAAAATGTCCTCAATCAATTGCATAGCCATACGATTGCTTTCTCCTTGACCCATGTTTATAATTACGAATTACATTCCCGAAACTACTGTCTCGTTTTGTTATTTAAAACGCACAAAACTCATGTGTCCACCGGTTTTTTCTCACGAGTTCCTCCCATCTGGTCACTTCTTCCTTGTTTTTGGGGTTCTCGGATCCACCTCACTTTTTCCTCTGTCCCACATCTCTCCGGATTCAGCAGGCGGTCCTCGCGGTCTCCGACTGCATTGGTCTCTCGGGGTTTCTCCTCATTGCTTCTCGAAGTTCCTCCACATTGCCTCTTGGGCTTGAGTTGTCCGCACCACGCTATTTTTTGTATTTCTTCTTTTTCTCCGGCTTTCTCGAGGTTCAGTCATTAGCACGTCATTGCTGGCGCAATTATGTCGGGGACCATCGCCCCAACACAGAAACTGGTGCTTTGCACTAAGCGTGTTCTTGGAGGTGTGTGGAAGAATCAGACTCTTTCACACCACCATCGTTTAAAGGCAGCTCAGGATTTCTTGTTCTTTACTGCATGACCTTGCGTTTATTTCTTCTCCTCCCAAGCTCTGAATACCCTCTGAAAATGCTCCTCCACCCCCAGGAATTCTCTATTCACATTCGTTTTACGGGGACCCCACACTCTCAGCCACACACCTGCATATCTCACCAGCTTTGGAGCCAGCCATTTCTTCCTGGGCAACCTACAAGTAAAAAGAAGGCTGGAGCCAAGCCTTTCACCTTTTGTCTTTCTAAATTGCTTGCTTTCCAGCTACCAAGCTGTATTCAAGCCATGGCCATGCCAGGCTGGCTGATATCGGAGCCCACAGATTTCCCACTGCACATTGAGTGTGTAATGGGATATGCACACTAAGGACACTTTGCTTTGGATGAAGAACAGAATATGCTTTCGGAAATTGGAGTAATGTCTACTAAAATACTAACTTTCAAGACCAGGGCCCTTGGCACTGGACTTAAAGGGCAGAGCAGAAAGTTATGTGATATCTGAGTAATTTGATTCGTGATCACCCAGTAGGGGAGCTGATAATATTCTGAGGCCCATCTGGATGACATTAGCCAGTGAGGGACTCTGGGAGGGCTTAGGAAGCAGGAATAATAGTGGTAGGTACCTTACAGGTGGTTCTTTCCAGGATTCTTCTCTGCTTCTGTTATAATGAGTTGTAAGGAAGACCACAAGCTATGCCATGGATAGCATAGGATGTTGGTCTGTTGAGCTGTCATTTCTGCTAGTATTTTGATATTGTAACCTGGCCAGTGTTCCTTGTCCTCTGAGCCTCCCAGTATTTGGATTTCCTAGGAAGAGAGAGATTCTGCAGCTCTAGTATGGTAGGGTATTATGTTTGTAATATCATTGTCTAGTGTACACATAGGGGCATGCTTTTGGTGTGCAGTTGGAAGGCAGATTGGAAAACTGATGGTGTGGTTTCTAGAATTTCTGAATATTGCATTCCACTTTCAAGTTCGTAATATAAATGTTTCAAATAGTTTAAAAGATGGTAGAACTATGGTGATGTTAATTGTCTTTTGGCAATATTAGATTATTAAAGAATGCTTCTAACTTTCTAATATCACCAACCACAATATGATTCAGTGATATTTAGTTCCAGGGAACAAAAGGAGCTACCAAGGTTTCTTAGGTGTGCATGGTTTGGGGCAGGTAGATAGGGCAGAATCTATATCTTGTGCTATAAGCCTTGTGACAGGAAGCAGATATTAAATTATTCTATTTTTCTAAATATTTCCTAAATATTTATCTTAAATATTGTTCACATTCTTGATTGTTATAGCTTTGTTGTAAAGTTTTTTTGAGTTTTATGTTTCTCTGGCTTTGAACTCACAGAGATCTGACTGTGTCTGCCTCCCAAGTGCTAGCATTAAACATGTACACCACCACTTTTCAGCGAGAAGTCCTATTATGTCAATCTGTGTACTGTTTTTTTCATAATTTCATTGATCACTCTGAGGGTTTCCACTATGAATGTAGCTTTTTGTTTATTGTTAAATGAAAAATTTACATTTACTCCCCTTGTCCCAGGCCCTCCCACTCCCCCAATACCCTACTGCCCTCCCCCTGCTTCCTTAAGATGGGGCAAGATAACCTGCCTTGTGGAAAGCCCAAGGCCCTCCCACCTCCATTTTGGTCTAAGAAGGTATACATCCATATAGAATAGGCTCCCAAAAAGCCAATATATGCAGAAGAGATAGGTCCCTGTGCCATTATCATTGGCTTCTCAGTCAATCCACATTGGCAGCCACATTCAGAGTCCGGTTTGGTCATATGCTCATTCAGTCCTGGTACAGCTGGATTTGATGAGCTCCCAATAGATCAAGCACACTGTCTCAGTTGGTGGGTCAGTCCCTCGAGGTCCTGACTTCCTTGCTCATCTTCTCCCTCCTTCTGCTCTTCCACTGGACCTTGGTAGCGCAATCCCTTGCTCTAATGTGAATGTGGGTCTCTGGCTCTATCTCCATCCACCATGCGAATTTTCTATGGTGACGATCAAGATATTCAACAATGTAACTATGGGACAAGGTCAGTTCAGGCACCCCCTCCTCTGCTTCCCAAGTACCTAGTTGGGGACATCCCTGGGAACACCTGGGATCCCCTCTAGAGACAAGTCTCTTGCCAATCTTAAAATGACTCCCTCAATGTAGGTATCTTTTTCCTTCTCCAATATCCACCTATCCTCTATCTCCACCCTCCACCAATAACTAACTTTATATGGAAAAACAAAAAGCCCAGGATAGCCCAAACAATCCTGTACAATAAAGGAACTTCGGGAGGCATTATCGTCCCTGACTTCAAACTCTATTACAGAGCCCCCGTATTGAAAACAGCGTGGTATTGGCATAAAACAGAGACACTGACCAAAGGAATCGAATCGAAGACCCAGATATTAATCCCCAAACCTATGAACACCTCATATTTGACAAAGAAGCTAAAACTATGCAATGGAAGAATGAATGTATCTTTAACAAATGGTACTGGCATAACTGGATGTCAACCTGTAGAAGAATGAAAATAGACCTTTACCTATTACCATGCACAAAACTCAAGTCCAAATGGATTAAAAACCTCAATATAAATCTGACCACACTGAACCTCATAGAAGAGAAAGTGGGAAGTAGCCTGAAATACATGGGCACAGGAGACCACTTCCTATGTAAAAGCCCAGTGGCACAGACAATAAGAGCAACAATAAATAAATGGGACCTCCTGAAACTGAGCAGATTCTGTAAAGCAAGGGACACAGTCATTAAGACAAAAAGGCATCCTACTGAATGAGAGAAGATCTTCATTAACCCCACATCAGCCAAAGGCCTGATCTCCAAAATATACAAAGAACTCAAGAAACTGGACAAAAATTTTTAAAATTACCCAATTAAAAAATGGGGTAATGATCTGAACAGAGAATTCTCAACAGAAGTTCGAAGGGCCAAAAGATACTTAAGGTCATGTTCAACTTCCTTAGTGATCAGGCAAATGCAAATCAAAACGACTTTGAGATACCATCTTACACCTGTCAGAATGGCTAAAATCAAAAACACCAATGATAACTCATGCGAAATTTCTATGGTGACGATCAAGATATTCAACAATGTAACTATGGGACAAGGTCAGTTCAGGCACCCTCTCCTCTGCTGCCCAAGTACCTAGCTGGGGACATCCCTGGGAACACCTGGGATCCCCTCTAGAGACAAATCTCTTGCCAATCTTAAAATGACTTAAAGTATTTGAAATGGAGTTTAAATTGTTGGTTTCATGGCAGTTCTAAACCCCTTAAGATTGCAAGATAAACAATTCCACAAACTCTTTTCTCTACCCCCCTCCTTGTTATAGTCTTGTAGTTGAGTCATTGTTTTCTTGAATAAACTGCTCTTGGCAAGAAGTTGAAATATTAATGACATCTTCAAAGATTCTTTGTAATACAATATAGTCTATGTGGAAGTTTCAAAGATAAGGTGTTTGCATTTCCAGGTGGCCCACATTTTGCTTGCTGTCTTATCTCTAATCAAATTGTAATTCATTTCTATGGTCTTTATCTAGTTGGATTCATTGCTGACATAGTCATTCAATGATTTTTCCTTGACCTTAGCTTGTTGTATGATGAGTATGTCACTTATGATTGAAATTCATATGTGTCAACATTTTTTGCTAACTTTTGGATTTTATATTATTTTCTAAAATATTTTTTCCCAAAAATATGATGCCTAATTAAAACAATGCCTTTATTTCCTAAGATTATTACTTAGATTTTATAGACAGAGATAAAATACCTCAGAGGAACAATACGAAGTAATTAAAGTTTATCTTACTTAAATGTTATGCAGGTTTTTGTTCTATGATTACTAAGAATTATCTATCTATTTATTTTTGCTTTGAAGATTGTGAAAAACAGAACACCAGGATGATGGAGGTATGTGAAAGTGGATGCAGAATTGGGGCTTGAGTTAATACTTTTTATCTGGTTGAATAATACTTGTAATGTTCTGCTTCCTACAAAATAAAGCATTTCTCAATATTATCATGGATAACACATTTAGCTCACTGCTTTTGGAGGATATGTAAGATTAAGCCATAAACAAATAACAGAAGATGAGTTATTAAAAAGAGTAAAAGAAATCTGTATAAGTCTTGGCATCTTTTGTCTTACTTGTTTTCTGTTTGCTAGATTATCTGTTTGGATGTTTTGTTGTTCTATCTTATTGAGAAAGAGAGTGATATGGTGAGAGAGATAAAACATGCTAGATGTGTAAGGAGTTGGGGAGGATCTGTAGCAAGTCAGGTGAGAGGAAAGAATGTGATCAAAATGTATTTCATTTTTACCTAAAAATATGAAAAATGAAAAAAAAACAATTTGGCATATTAGACTGTGTCTCTCCTCTATAATAATCATATAAAATAATCTTAAAATATTTAAACATAAATAAAACAGAGCCAATCTAACAGTCACAAAATGTTTTTAAATATAAACAGCACATCAGAATGTTGATAATCAAATGTTCATCATTCTTTTCTTCCTGTCTTATTATTTGTGATATCAAATAGATGCACAGAAATGATGAAAGGGAGCACACTATCACTATCAGGACTTCTTAACTTACAGAGGTTATCCAAGAGGCACCTGACTATACAACACTTTACTCAAATATAAACATTCTGTTATATGAATTCAATGAATAAAACTATACTCATAACATTATTATCCTTTAACAAATCTCAGAAAATAATCCAAGAACAGAAAAATTTCTGCCATAATCATTGTTTATCAACATATTTTTCATTCACATGAACATTTTCTCACTCATCATGACAAATGATTGAACATATAGAACAAAATTAGCAAGTGATTTACACATATATACTTTCAGAAGTAAGACACATGAATGAATAAATATAATTCACCACACAAATAGTCAGAATACAAAGGATTAGTTGAAGGAGAAACATGACTATGTGAAATGCATTAAATTTTCCTGCTGTACTTAAATGTACATACGTGGAAGAAAACAGAACTGTTAGGTGAATTGAAAACTTCTTTTCACTGAATTAATAACCTAGAATCTATGATTGCACAGATGGGAAGTTATGTTTCTAATAGTTGATGTTATTTTTTTGACAAGACAGTTCAAAGATTTAATAATGTTAGTAATCTCAAGAATGATGAAAAATCTGAGGAATATTTAAGTTGAATTATGACACCGTGTAGATTGAGGTAAAACTGAAAATCCTTAAAAAAACTTCAAACAGTTGCTTTCCCATTCAAATTCTTTTATTTTTAATAATTATTTTTCATCTAATATAATTATACCATTTTCATTTTCTTTCATCCCATGTATATACCTTTTACTGATTGTTGATAACTCCTGTTCTATATAGTACAGAACAAAAGATGAATGTCTACAAATGTGTGAATGGATATTGAGCAGGTAATTTTCCTTTAAATTTAATCCACTAACAGTCTACATTTCATTTCTTTTTGCACAGAGGAAAAGCAACCACACTAAAAATTTTTATTGAGAATAGCTTTCTCTAGGCATAGGTCATTGAAGATAGATGATATGCATAGTATATATACAAATGATGCAAAATTTCTAATATTTAAGTGCAAAATATACAAAAATGTTAAGTGATTTCCTTCTCACAGCAAGCATAAATAGATTAAAGATGTTACTCTAAAATGGAATAACAAAAGTCAAAAACCATTTATACTAAATGGATACCACTATTCTTTAAGAAACAACCTTTTCAGAGCTGCAATCACCTCCTTGTTCCTGAGGCTGTATATCAGTGGATTGAACAGGGGAGTCACAATCGTGTAGAACAGAGACAGCAGTTTGTCCGTTCCTGGAGAATGCATGGACTTTGGTCTCATGTAGGTAACTGTAGCTGATCCATAAAACAAAACTACCACAAGCAAATGAGAAGAACACGTGGAGAAGGCTTTTGCCCGCCCTTTGGCTGTTGGCAACTTCAGAATGGTGACAATGATTTTGCTGTAGGATGTAAGAACCAGTATGAAGGGGAGCGCAGCCACCACCATAACAACCACATAGACAGACAGCTCATGCACTGAAGTATCCCCACAGGCCAGTTTGAGAAGTGGGGGTATGTCGCAGAAGAAGTGTTCTATTTTATTAGAATTGCAGAAGTGCAAAGAGAAAATCTGACATGCCTGTCCAATCTGGATGGGAATGCCGCCAAGCCATGATCCCACTGCCAGCTGAGTGCACTTCGTTGGGTTCATGATCAGAATGTAATGCAGAGGGGTGCAGATGGCCACATAGCGGTCATAGGACATTACAGCCAGCAGGAAACTTTCAATAGTTCCAAATATAAGGAAGAAGCACAACTGAGTGGCACAGGACATCACTGAAATGCTTCTGTCCTGCATCTCAATGTTGAACAGAATCCTTGGAACAATAACTGATACGTAACAGATTTCCAGAGAGGAGAAATTTGCCAGGAAAAAGTACATGGGTTTCTGTAATGCAGGGTCCATAGTGGTTATTACTATTATGAGAAAATTTCCCATCAGGATAGTTATATAAACAGCAGAGAATACTGCAAATATAAATCCTTGGAGGTTGGGTAGGTCAGAAAATCCTAACAGCACAAATTGCATCACTGTGGAGACATTGTCTATGGCCTTGAGTTCTTCCTGTTTCACCTATGGACAATGTTAAATCACAAAAAGACATCACTTCTGATTTTAGCCTAATTATTTTCATGTATACTTTTCTGACAGCAACATTTTAATTTTCTCTTTTTAACAATGAGATATTTGAATACAATTGCTCTAAAAATTATAATCAATTATATTTTATAATTAATACATGATGATATAGAAATTGTATTTTAATCTTCTGAGATATGTTTTATTAAGCTTTCATGTTGATATGATACATTATTCATGTTGTATAGCTTATTCGTAATGCAATATCTGAAAACAAATATGATGTTGCTGTGGTTTCTTCAAGATGTTTCTTAGGCTTGAGTTCTGTGTAACAATGTAATTTAAATACAAAACAAAATAAAATTAAGCAATTGAATACCTTTAAATATTATTTCTTTCAAACTGTTTTCCTTTCAATGTAAGTTATTTTAGATCAGCAGGCATAGATTTTGATTAGACCTTAAGATAAGTAGTGTGCATCTGGATTTTTTCAATCATTTATATCCTTACTAATCCTGTTATTAGCATATTTATGTTTTATTCATTTATTATTGTCATAGTGTGTGTATTTTTGTGTGTGTGCACAGAAATGGGTGTTCCTTCTCGTGTTATTTTTAATTTTCTGATTATATGCATGAATATGGATTCAAAGTTTTAAATAACTATGCTTTATCTATACATTATATGTAACAAATAGCATACTGCTTTACAAAACTAATTTATTTACTTACTGTATAAAATATTGACACATTAAAGTGCCTATTTCAAATGAACAATCCTCCATAACAATCTGTTGTTCATGGCTGAAGTTCTGACCCACACCAGTTGTACATTAAGCTCATCTTACATATACTTATGTGTTTTGATCAGTTATGGCTAGGACAGGTGAATTATTTTTTTCCAATTCAATCACGTATAAGTTGCACATTATGTAACTAATTTTTGTTATGAGCCACCATATTTTCATATTATATTCTGAATAATTGGAAAATGAAACCAAGGATCTCAGTACAAGGAAAGACCTCATCACCATTTGCCCACAATGTGGACAATGATAAAGGAACAAGCTTCAAACACATAGGAAATACAAATTTTTTATAATACTTGAGAAAAAGTAGTAAATTGGTTAAAATATTCTCAGTATCCTGTTGTTATTATAATTTTAATTAGAAAATGATAATGAATGAAAAAACCTGTAGTGTTGCCTCATAATAATGACCGTAGAGAGTGCAAGAGGCTAGAGCTAGTATACTGGAGACATGAGGAGATGGAGGCAGACTGACAATAGACATGAATCTGTGGTTGGTTTAGAAAAAAATTAAGTTAATATACTTCTATTGGAAATCAGATGCTTAAGAATCTTATATTGTGTTGCTGACTAAAAACATGAGACAAAAATCGGTTTGGAACATAGTCACTGTAAAGAAATATGCATATTTGTTTGAAAACTTACCCTGATTATATTAGGGTAATATATCAATATCTGATATGAGAGTTTCCTTCCTCCAGAACTCATATAATTAACTTGTCAGATAAAATAAAATAGAAGAAAGAACACTATGATAAGTAGATGCCTTCATAAGAAATATGATAACTGTTATGGTGGAACATCTATAATTTAAATAAGTAGTGATGTTACTAAGGAATGGTCTCCTTCAGAGAGTGCTTTCCTTCTACAGATGTTATCACCATAACCACTCTATACTCACACTTGCATTCTAGTAGAAGGTAAAAGACTAATTGAGAAAAACAACATAGAAAACAAAAATATACTTTTAACATAAACATGATAGGATGTATATAAATTTGATAACACATAATGTTTATATAAAATTGTACTGTCTGTAAATCTTAACTTCTAGATTTAAAATATATGAAATAATTGAGTATCTCCTAAGCAGAACATTTCCTCAATAAATAATGAAAGTTAAATGAAGATAATGGTGAAGGCATCATATTTATTATATAAGCTTATTTTTCAATTAAGTACTTTTCATTTCTTTCATATGATTACTTAGCAATTATATCCAGAAATGTATAAAGTCTGGCTCAATCACTGCTTCAAATGTGAGCATTAAGGATTTATTTAATTCTCTGTAATAAAATATGGTCTTCTGATATTTGTATACCTGTACATATAAGCTTGTATTCACTTCATTTTACATTTACCAATTTGATTCTGCGCTCAATATAATACTTACCATTGTTGTTTGCCACCAATATGAGAAAGAAAAAGATAGTTTTCAGCTCAAGAAGTTTATTTAAAACATTTTCTCACTGCCTTTTCAACTGTCTCAGTATAAACTAGCCATATTGCTTAAGTAATAAGATTTGCTACCCTTGGGATCAACTATTTTCCCATACAACCTGCTAATGGGATATTAATTCTCCCTGTCACTCAAAGAGAAGAGTACAAAAACCAAAATACTATCTAGGTAGGCTATTTTAAGAATTTTATTCATTCATGTGTTTTGATCAGATCCATTCTGCCCTAATTATTCTCCAGTTTCTCCCCATCCCAACCACCACTTTTTGATCTCAACAATTAAATCCCTAATTTATTCATTGCATATATATATATATATATATATATATATATGGGTTTAGAGATATTTGCCAGAGTACAGACAACCATCTAGGCATCACATCCCTTAAAAAATGCATTCCTTATTCCCTAGAATCTATCAGTTGACAACAGCATCTCAGATAGGGCTGGGGCTTCAATGTTCCATAATAACATTAAGTTGTCTTGACCTTTTCAAATCTTGTGCATGCATTTCAATCCATGTATGCTACAAACCTGCTATGCCCCCAAAACACTAAATTTCTTCCGTTGTCAACTTTCTCTAGGTTTTACAATCCTTCTGCACAATCTTTAGCCTTGAGAAAAGTAGGAGTGATGTAGGTATCTCACGTAGTGTTGAGCACTCCACATTCCATTTTTTTATACATACTGCCATCTTTGGAAGTCTTCATTCATTAGCATATATTACAAAAAAACACTTCCTGTTTTCATGGTAGAGTAAATCAATAATTTATTTTATTTTCAGAAACTACTACAATTTAGTAATCATCAAGTTATGTGACCATTGAAAACATCAAGATATTGACTATATGATTTATTAATTAAGTAACATATTCTTTAAAAAGGTGACAAATATACAATGCCTGAATATAAGATGAATTTCATTCATTTTCCCTATCAATGAAAACAGAGAAATCAGACATTTAGAATTGGCTAGGAAGTTATGTGATCTTCAGCCTGACCCTTCCTTCTCTATGTCCTCTGGTTCAGTTAGGCCTTTTTATTGCCAATATTATAAATGTGGGAAATAGTAATCAATAATAATAGATGTGTCAATTATGCCTTTTATGTGTAAAAATGACAATTAGCATGCAGAATATCTTGACACATTTTCTTTTGTAAATTTAGTCACAAAGCCACAGAAAGTGGGAATAGTTTCTTTTTTAAAAATATTTATTTATTTATCATGCATACAATATTCTGTCTGCATGCATGCCTACAGGCCAAAAGAGGGCACCAGACCTCATTACAGATGGTCTTGAGCCACCATGTGGTTGCTGGGAATCGAACTCAGGACCTTTGGAAGAGCAGGCAATGCTCTTAACCTCTGAGCCATCTCTCCAGCCCAGGAACAGTTTCTTGAAGAGCAATTTCTTGGTCACTCCTCCAGAGGACCAAGAAGACAATGTCTGTCTTTAAGATCCCTCATCATAACAAATCTAAAATTCTAGTAAGTTATTGAATCACATACTTAAACAATGATCAGATAATGTTAACCAGAGTGGTGTTCTCATTTTGTAATAATTATAAATTACAGAATACATATGTTAAATATTTATATAGCATAATCATATAGAAAATAGTTAAAAAACAGAAGAGGATACTTAATCTAGGCAAATGGGTATCTTATGTAAGTAAAATACTAATTTTAATACAGAGGTAAATATAGTAGAGAGGCATTCTATAGAAACATTAAAAATAACCAATATGCAAAATTTATATATTGCTCTAAATTTGAATATACCATTTGTTATTTATTTTGCCTTAGTTCCAGTCACTAAACTATATCTTTAAAACTGTATTAATTGGGTATCTACAGATTTAAATGATTACTTACTCTAACCATATTTTATTAGATATTTCTGATACTGGTATACATCCTTGGGCAGAGGATATATTCAATTACTTTGCATGTTTACTTGTGATGAAGTTTCATCTATATAAGAGTTTGGAGGAAAACATTATTATGAGAATATTTCCTTTGTTATATAATTATTTTTGAAGATTTCACAGTGTTTAAAGATATGTTTTCTTAAAAAAATCAACTGTGTATCTTTTGCCAAATAGTAGTTAAATCATTTCCATTTATGCTTTTTTTTTTTTCGAGACAGGGTTTCTCTGTAGCTTTGGAGCCTGTCCCAGAACTAGCTCTTGTAGCCTAGGCTGGTCTCGAACTCACTGAGATCGGCCTGCCTCTGCCTCCCGGGTACTGGGATTAAAGGCATGCACCACCACCGCCCAGGTCTCCATTTATGCTTTACACATTAAAAAACACAGTTTACAATGTTTTCCCTATTTTTTCTCCTTATTCTAGAGCTTAAGTTTTAATATTCAAGGATTTTGTCAATTTACTTTGCAGTCACATATGTGTGTGGTCTTGTGCATTTGTTTATTATGTTTTGTATTACCATCTGTTAAAAATATTATTTTATTATGAAATACAAATGCAAAAATAAATATTAACATTAAAAATCTTCAAATGAATTTATTTTCTTCATCATTTTTAGTTTGACAGCACTTTCCCTAAACTGTATACATACATGTAATATATTGTGATTATATAGCTTTCATTAGTCACTGCCATCCTACATTTTTCTCTTTCTCAAGAATCATTGTCATACTTTTATGCCATCCTTTCACCACTAAATTTAATCTGGCTGTACATGCACTGAAGGCCATTTACTAAGCAGCGACAATTTTGCTATGGTGCTACCAATTCAGAAAAAGATACAACCTCATCCAATGTGAATTGCAATTTTCAAAATCTGGGATAAAAAAAAAGTATGGTTATGTAGATCAATGTTTAATTTCCTGATGCAGAGCACTTGAATGGCTGAATAATTTTAGTATTTAGGACACTAATCAGGGGTAAAAGAATAAAAGCACATATATGCAGATATAACATTACTATTTGAACTTTAGCAAATCCTGAAATCACTCCAGTACTTGCATTCACACTTGAATTCAGGAAATCCATTTTTACGGATGTGAAGAGGAAAAGTTGTAGATCTTTAAATTTATTTTTTTTTAAAAAAAAGCAGCAGTAAAAACAACAACAACAGAACTTCACAGTAAAGTAATCTAGCATTACGATAATAAGGGAGGAAATATATGCAAAAATATTGTGCATGTTTACAGTGTTGTTATACTATAGAGAGATCTCTTACTAATTAGGAGAAAGGATATGGGTCTCAGCTTTTTTTTTTTTGGTATTGCAATGTAATTCATCCAAAATGAAGCAGAATAACTTAAATAAACTCAAGTTTGAAGTGCAGGTTTTTCCAGATCACTTAGGAGGGTCCAATAAGTCTTGCTGATAATTCAGTCATCACTTACTTATTCACTAAGCACTCATTATTTTATTCCTATTGGTAGTTATTGTGCTATACACTTCATAATCATAGAAGACTGTCAGAAAATATAGATATGAAGATTTTTAAAGAATAATTACCAATTAGTTTTAAGATATGGACATAAAATTTTGAACTATACCTGCATATTTGAAAATATGAAATATGAAATTATACATAAGGGGGACCTAAGGGTCAAGCCCAGAATAATTAGCTAATGGCTAATGGTGGGGCATGCTTATTAGCCTGATTAGCTAGAACCTTTCCCCATCATCTCCCCCTTTTGTCTAAATGAAATCAATTTAACTCTAGTATAACTATATACAATGGGAACAGACATCGAACATAAAGTTACAAACAATAAAAATATCAATCCATTAAATTTAAGCAAGTAAATTTATACATGTATGTATATATGTACTATATGTACATTTGTGTATATATATACATGATATATGTACATTTCTCTATATGTGTGTGTAAATATATATCTGACATGAGAGAAAAATGAATTTGAGTTATTGTTCAGCAGAGCCCAAAATGATCCCAAGGCAATGTGGACTGTTGCTTTGACTCCAAAATATACAGTTACAGAGTGCCACAAATAGACACGTTGCAGATAACAATTGACTCTCTGGTACCCTGCACTTTTGATATATCTACAACAAAAACCTAAAGCCTAATTACAAGAAACATATTAGAATAGGAGAAGAATGTTATTATGAGCCAAATGTCCAGAGACCTATGGTAAGTTTGTGTCTTTTATATGTGACTGGAGAGATAATTCATAAATCCCAACAATATGGTTACTTTCATGACCTGAATAAGGGAAACACCAATGGGCATTCCACTATTAATAGAGGAAATCTCACTAGACCGCTCAACTAATGGAAAAACTTCTAGGCAATTAAGGATTACTGAGGGAAGGGCAGTCAGACTTCCCTGGAGATAAGCTACGTATTTATCCAATATCATGTGCCCAATTCTGAAAAGTACCCATACAATCTATACTGAATAGTTAATCAGGATATATATATATATATATATATATATATAGTTTGTATGTACATATATATATATATACATATATGAAATTATTCACATATATAAATGAAAGAATAAGATGCCATAAATCCACAAGGAAACTGAGGGGTCAATTACATAACTAAATTTTAATTAATGAAAGATACTGAAAATGAAAACAAGAAATAAAATTAGATATATAAAAATGAAAAAGAAAGAAGCAGTCTAGCAGGAATAGTCAAATTTCAATCAAAAATTTAATCAATAAAAATAAATATTAGCACATAAGAAAATGCAATAATTTTGCATTTAAGCACATAAGAAAATGCAATAATTGTGAGAGATATAATCTATTTACAATAAAATGTATGGAAAAAACCATACATTTTATTGTAAATAGATTATATCTCTCACAATATAGTCTGATTACAGTTTCTTCTTCCTCTGCTCATCCGAGGTCTTCCCAACTTTCCCCATCCTTTCATTAGAAAAGAACACAATAATAAAAGAGAAACAAATTAAGGTAACAATATAAAATAGAATAAAACAAAACCAAAAACCTCACATTGAGGTTGGAGACAGTAAACCAAAAGATGAAAAAGAGCCCAGAAAAGGGAAGAGAATATTAAAAAACTACTTCTTCACATACTGAGAAGTCCCTCCAAAAATACTAAACATAAAAAATACAACCAGTCCAACATTCAGAAATGTTTCCAAATATAACCAGCAAATCAGAATGTTGTTACTCAAATATTCATCTTTCTTTTCTTCCTGATTTATTAATTATTGTTTCAAGTGAGATGCACAGAAATGATGAAAGGAAACATGCTTTCAGACTTCTGAAAAGTGAGAGAGAGAGAGAGAGAGAGAGACAGAGGAAGAGAGAGAGAGAGAAGAGTATGTGTGCATGTGTGTGTACACATCTAAATACATTGATGAAGTCTGTTCAATATAAATTTTAATTTAAAAATATTTAAGACGGATATGAATGTGCATTCGTAATATAATTAGGATTTTATAAAGAAATGAATATTGTCAAAAGTAGTGAGAAATGGTAAAGTACTAGCAGGGATAAAATATTTAAACAGTAGAAATGCTGTGTTATTTAGTGTAGTGTCATGGGGATTTACTAGGAAGAGAGGATGTGTGTCAACATCTCTTTCAATATTAGTATATATGTAATCTACATCAGTGTGTGCATTGCTAAATTGTCAAAACATAGTAACTATTGATACTAGAAAGTGCATAGAGATTGCTTGGGCTCTAATTTATGGCTGACTGACATATTGATACACTCATTTAAATGCATAAGTATTCTATCATAACTTATTCTTGGTAACTACTATTCAATATAGCACAGAACAAAAGATGAATATGAACAAATGCGTGAATGGATATTTATTAGGCAATTTCCCATTAAATTTAATCCATGAGCAAAATCTGTCCCTATTTTGTTTCTATCTTTACAGAGGAAAGGCAACTACAGTAAAAATTTTTATTAAGAAAATATTTTCCTAGATATAGATCACTGAAGATAGATAATATGCATAGGACCTATACAAATGTTATAAAAGTTCATAATATTTAAGTGTAAAATATACATAAGTGGTAAGGGATTACATATTCAAAATAAGGATAGTGTTAAGGTATTTCTCTAAATCTTGAACTACAAAAGTCAAAATCATTTAATGATACATGGATAACATTATGCTTTAAGAAATAACCTTTTCAGAGCTGCAATCACCTCCTTGTTCCTGAGGCTGTATATCAGCGGATTGAGCATGGGAGTCACAATCGTGTAGAACATAGACAACATTTTGTCAGTTCCAGGAGAATGCATGGACTTTGGTCTCAAGTAGGTAACTGTAGCTGATCCATAAAACAAAACCACCACCAACAAATGAGAAGAACACGTGGAGAAGGCTTGTGCCCGCCCTTTGGCTGTTGGCAACTTCAGAATTGTGGCAATGATTTTGATGTAGGATGTAAGAACCAGTATGAAGGGGAGCGCAGCCACCACCATAACAACCACATAGACAGACAGCTCGTGCACTGACGTATCCCCACAGGCTAGCTTGAGAATGGGGGGTATGTCACAAAAGAAGTGTTCTATTTTATTAGAATTGCAGAAGTGCAGAGAGAAAATCTGACATGTCTGTCCTATTTGGATTGGAATGCCGCCAAGCCATGATCCCACTGCCAGCTGAGTGCACTTCGTTGGGTTCATGATCAGAATGTAATGCAGAGGGTTGCAGATGGCCACATAGCGGTCATAGGACATTACAGCCAGCAGCACACATTCAGTAGTTCCAAAAATAAGGAAGAAGCACAACTGAGTGGCACAGGACATCACTGAAATGCTTCTGTCCTGCATCTCAATGTTGAACAGAATCCTTGGGACAATAACAGATACATAACAGATTTCCAGAGAGGAAAAATTTGCCAGGAAAAAATACATGGGTTTCTGTAACGCAGGGTCCATACTGGTTATTACTATTATGAGAAAATTTCCAATCAGGATAATTATATAAACAACAGAGAACACTGCAAATATAAATCCTTGGAGGTTGGGTAGGTCAGAAAATCCTAACAGCACAAATTGCATCACTGTTGAGACATTGTCTACAGTGTAGAGTTCCTCATGTTTCACCTATGGAAAATGTCATATCACAAATAGACATCACTTCTAATTTTTAGCCTATTTAGCTTCATGTATACTTTTCTGACATCACAAGTCTTTTTTTTAATAATTAAACCTTCAAATGTCCTTTTTCTAAAAAGTATAATCAAATATATTCATAATTAATAAATGATGATTTATAACTTGTATTTTCATCTTCCTATATAATTTATTATGTTTTTGCATTGATACGATACATGATTTAAATTGTATAATTCACTTGTAAATGCAATATCTAAAAGTCTTATGATGTTGCTGTGGTTTCTTCAAGTTAGTTTTTAGGCTTCTGTTCTGTAGAATTTCAATACAAAATAAAATAGAATTAAGCCATTAAATACCTTTAAATATTAATTCCCTCAAGGTTATTTTCCATTCAATGCAAGTTATATAGGATCAGCAGGCATAAATATCATCTAGGCTTTTAAGTTCAGTGGTGTTAATCTGAATTTTTTTCAATAGTATTTTTCTCACTAATCCTGCTATCATCATATTTATGTTTTTTTCCATTCAATATTGTCATAGTGCATGTATTTGTTTGTGTGTGTGAGTGTATTTGTACGCATTAATGTGTGTTCAGGTTTATGTTATTTTCATTTTTTCTGTTTTTATGAATAAATATGGATTAAAAATGTCAATAATATGCTTTATCTACACATTATGCAGGTACACAAATAGCTTACTGTTTTGTAAAGCTAATTTATTAAGCTACTGAATAAAATATTAACACATTAAAGTGCCTATTTCACAAGAATAGTCCTCCAAAATAATCTATTGTTCATAATGAATGTTTGACCCCTGCCTCTTGTAAATTAAGTAAACCTTACCTATATATCTATGTTCATTATCAGATAATGGTTAGACATAAGAATATGGCTGAATTATTTTCTTCCTCTTTAATCATGTATAAGTAGTATATCATGTATTTTTTCTTTACTATGAGCTATTTTATTTTCATATTATCTTCTGAAAAATAGGGAAATAAAATTAAGTAGTTCACATAAGGAAAATCCTCCTCACTATTCGTCCCCAATGTTAGTGTGGTCCATGAAAAGGGAACAAGATTCAGAAACATATTAAGTATAAATTTAATCTTATAATAATCTAGAAAACAGTAAATTGGTTAAGTCATTCTCAGTATCTTGTAATTATATTATTATTTTATTAGAAAATGGTGATAGAAATTAAGATAAACCTAAGATGTGTTCTCACCATAGTGACAGTAGAGAGTGCCAGGACCCAGGATACAGGGAGACATGGGAAGGTGGGAAGAGATTGACAATGGGCATGAATCTTTCATTGGTTTAGAAAAAAAAATCTAAACCTCTACTGCGCAACAGAGAGTTAAAATTTTATAATGTGCTGCTGTTTAACACATGTGACAAAAATCTGTTTTTAATCATAGTCACCATAAAGAAAATATGCATATTTGTTTGACAGTTTTCCCGATAAACTGTCATATATGTATTAACCTGATCACGGGAATATATAAATGTATGACATCAGAATTTCCTCCCTTAGAACTCAGATGATTAACTCATCAGAGAAAAGAAAAAAAGAAGAATGAAGAAAGTGATAAATCAATCCTTCTCAGGAAATATGGTAGCTGAGTCAGTAAAGCATCATTAATTAAAGGGCTGACGTTACTAAGGAAAGGTTTCAAGGGCAGACTCTGCTTTCTCTGTGCGGCTGTTCACTACTATGGCCCTTCTTCACTCAGAGACACATATTCCAATTTAAGGAAAAGACTAAAAGAGAAAAGCAACATGGAACACAAAGGAAACATTTTAACATAAGTGTGACAGGATGTAAATAAATTTTATAAGACCAATTACCTAAATTACTTAATGGTTATGTAAAATTGTGCTTTTTGGAGATCTTATTTCTATGTTTAAAATACATAAAATATTTGATTGTTTCTTAAGCAGATTATTTCCTTAATAAATATTGAGAGTTAAATGAAGATATTGGTGAGGATGTGATATTTATTACACAAGCTTCATTTACAGTTGAGTACTTTCCATTTCTTTTTTTTTACTTTCCATTTCTTTTATGTGATTACTTAGTAATTATATCCAGAAATGTACAAAGTCTGACTCAACCACGTTTCAAATATAAACATTAAATTTGTATCTAATTCTCTGTAATTAGATATAGTTTTTGTTGTTTGTATACTGTACATATAACCTTGTATTTATTCCACTTCATTTCACACTTACTTATTCTATGCACAATATAATACATACCATTCTTGTTTGCCTTCAATATGAAAAAGACAAAGATAGATTTCAGCTCATGAAGTTTATTGAAAACCGTTTCACACTGCCTTTTCAAATGTCTCAGTATAAACTAACTGTATTACTTAAGTAATAAAATTCACTACCCAGGGGATCGACTCTTATCCCATGCAACCTTCTAAATGAGATATTAATTCTCCTTGTCACTCATACAGAAGAGTTCAACAACCAAAATAATATCCAGGGAGGTTATTTTAAGAATTTTGTGCACGCTTATGTGTTTTGATCAGATCCACTCTGCCCTCCTTCTTCTCCAATCTCCCCATGCCAACCACCACATTTTGTTCTCAAACCCCAAATCCCCTCATTTCCCTGAGTCAAGTTGGTAATTCTGTATATGTCTATGAGATATCTGCCCGAGTACATTCCTGAAAAAATACATGCTTCATTCTCCAGCAGCCTTTAATTGGAAACAACGTCTCAGATAGGGTTCCGACTTTATGAAGCTTTCAATGTTTCATAATGAAAGTTAAGTTGTCTTGACCTTTTCCAAATCTTGTGCACATAGTCCCATTTGCTAGGAGTTTATGTATGCGACAGTCCTGTTATGTTCAAAAAAGACTGATTTGCTTCAGATGTCAACTTTCTTGAATAGGTGTGATGTAGATATCTCACTTAGCTGAGTATTCCACATTCCCTTATTTTATGCATGTTGCCATCTTTGGAAGTCCTTATTAATTAGCATCTATTCCAAAAAAGAGTTCCTGTGATGATGGTAGAGGAATGGACTGATCTATTTCATTTTCAGCTTCTAGAATTTAGTTATGAAGTAATGGGATCTTTGATAACATCAACATATTATATCTTTAAATGATTTATGAATTAAGTGAGATATTTTTTCAAATGGTGACAAATATAAAATGCCTTAATATAAGATAATTTATTTTTATTTTTCTATCATTGATAAAGGAAGTATCAAAAATTTAGCATTACTCAGATATGTGATCTTCAGCCAGACACTTCCTCCTCTGTGGCTGAAACCAGTCAGGCTTCAGTTTCCCACATTATAACATATTATAAGGTTTTGAAAGAGTAGTAGTTGATCATAGATGTGCCAATTATGCATTTTATGTGTATTTCTGGCAAATAGTATGCACACTACCTATACACAATTCCTTCTGTAAATTCAGTCACAAATCCACAACAATCAGGAAGAGTTTCTTGAAAGAGCAATTTTTTGGACACCACTCCAGAGGACCAGACAATTTCTGCTTTTAGTATACCTCAGTTTATCAAATCTAAAGTTTCAGGAAATTACTTAGCCACATTCTTAGTCAATGATGCGATCAATTTAACCAGAGTAGTGTTTTCTCATTTTGTAATGAATATAAATTACAGAATGCATATGCAAAATATATAACCATGTGGAAAACAGTTCAAAAACACAATGAAAGAGGGTGTTTAATCTAGTCAAAGGAGTGTTTTTATGGAAGTAAAATACTAAGTTTAGATACAGAAGCAAATATATTACAGAAGCATTTTATAGTCATTTATTGAACATTATCAATATGTGACATTTTTATATTTTTCCTATTTTGAGTCTATCATTTTTAATTTATTTTGCATTATATATAGCCACTAATTGTTGCTATATGGATATTAATGGTTAATTATGCTAATCATATTTTATAAGATATTTCTGACACTTGTGTAAGTCTTTGGGTAGAGTATAAATTCAATTATTCTGTATATTTATTATGGAGTTTCATCTGTAACTAAGAATTTCGGGAAAATATTATTATGTGAACATTCCTTTTGTTATATAATTAATTTTGAAACATTTACAAGCTTTTAAAGAAATGCTATCTTAGAAATCAACTCTGTAACTTTTGTTGATAACCAGTTAAACCATTTCCTTTTATGCATTATATTTTAGATAACATACTTTGCATTTTTTAGCTCTTTTTCCTGATTCTAGAGTGTAAGCTCTAGATTACATGCTCTGTGATTACTTTAATTCTATTTTTCACTCTTACCCCTCAAACACCTGCTGACACTTTACTCCTTCTCAAGCATCACCCTTCTGTAAAATTTTGAATTCTACTTGGATACTTAAAATAAAATATGAAATATTAAAGTTTTGTTTTTAAAAATAAATATGTTGTTTTCTGAAATGGTTTAACGAGGATGGATAAACTTGTTTAGTGAACATCTGAGTACACTAAAATGAACAAGAAAACATAAGTTTAAAAAAATGCATTATAAAATGGAAGTGATTACCTTCTGAATATGAGGATGAAACATTTCAAAATGTGTGAGTTACCAGTAATTCAAGAAAATAACATAATATGATGCTAACCCATGGCCCTACTTTTGCAGTTTTAACTTTCTCAGGGCAGCAACCACTTCCTTGTTCCTGAGGCTGTATATCAGAGGATTGAACATGGGGGTCACAATCGTGTAGAACAGAGATAGCAGTTTGTCAGTTCCAGGAGAATGCATGGATTTTGGTCTCAAGTAAGTAATGGTACCAGACCCATAAAACAGAACCACCACCAGCAAATGGGAAGAGCATGTGGAGAAGGCTTTTGCCCGCCCTTTGGCTGTAGGTAACCTTAGGATTGTGGCCATGATTTTACTGTAGGATGTAAGCACCAGTAGAAAGGGGATTGCAGCCACCACCATCACAATCAAATATACAGATAGTTCATGCACAGAAGTGTCTCCGCATGCCAGCTTGAGAATGGGGGGTATGTCACAAAAGAAGTGGTCTATCTGGTTAGAATTGCAGAAATGCATAGAGAATATCCAACAGGTTTGGCCAATCTGGATTGGGATGCCACTAAACCAGGAGCCCGCGGCCAGCTGTGTGCATTTTCTCGAGTTCATGACCAGAGGATACTGCAGAGGATTGCAGATGGCCACATAGCGGTCATAGGACATCACAGCCAGAAGAAAACATTCATCCGTCCCCAACATAAGAAAGAAGCACATCTGCCCGGCACAAGCCAGCACGGAAATGTTTCTATTCTGTGTCCAAATGTTGAACAGAATTCTTGGGACAGTCACTGACACGTAACAGATTTCCAGAGTGGAAAAATTTGCCAGGAAAAAGTACATGGGTTTCTGCAATGTAGGGTCAAGTCTAGTTATTAATATGATGAGGCAATTACCAATGAGTATAATCATGTAGATGATGGAGAATACTGCAGACAGAATTCCTTGGAGGTTGGGAAGTGAAGCGAATCCCAGCAGGACAAACTGGGTTACTGTGGAAATGTTGCTTTCTGCTTCAAACTTCATCTGTGGAAATGATTTAGTTAGTCTGAATTATTTGTCTTTAGATTTGTTTCCATTTCTACAATCCAAAACCTTTCATTCCTATTACTCCATTCTCTACAAGAATTTGTCACTGTAAACAAATACTTATTCAAAACCTCATATTTCATCCTTTTCAAGAAATCATATTAATTTTATTCTAAGAAATTTTTTGAATTTGTAGTATTCACTTAAACTGACTATAATTTGTGATTTGAAGTATATTCAATATTAGTTACTTGAGTTTGTACTCATTACTCAAATATATTTCTTGTGACCCCCAGCTTATATTTATTTAATTTTGAAATCACCAGTTTCAGTCTAAGATAATTTAGTGATTAGATATCTACAGAACTAGGTTGCTTGATTATTATAATCTAATAGTAAGAAACAATACATCAAATAGTATTTAAGCATTAATGACAAACAATAGAATACAACAAAATATTATTTAAACTTCAATGTAAACTCTGCAAAACCATCACTAAAATTGTGCTCACATTTTATATTGAGTAGTGATGATGATTGAATTGATGTATTGTAGAAAATCTCAGTAATAACTCTAAGGAGAAAGTGCACATTCCAAAGGCATATTTACTTACTTTATTGTAACTAAGATTGTCTCCTGCTACTTGCATATGTGACTGTCTTAAACCTCTCAACTATTCACTAATTCCTGCAAATATAACTCATTTTTTTTAGTTCACTCTTTGATGTGTTACTTTATGTGGATATTCTTGGTAGGATTACATATATTTTTATTTCCTTATATCCAGACCTGCATTGTAAGCATTCAAAAAACTATGTCCACATTTAATGTGTGGGGGAAATTTATTATTGGACAAAAGTGTTTTAGTATCTTATTGGGAAATTGCTAAGTCTAAGCACCTGCTTCAATCATGCTAACTCCCAAGGTGTAAGATGTGGTTTCAGCTAGAATTCAAAACCTCTCTTACTCAATGAATATTTTGAAATCTGTGCCTGTGGATAGGAGTGCGGGTCTGGAAGAATGATTTTATTTCCATTATCTCTTGCAGAAACAGCATTCCTAAAGTCATTTTGGTAGGAACAATATTGTTACACATTATTTCATAAATTATATGGAGGATAAATGGAATAACTCACTGCAAGAGAGAGCCATATAAGTAATCAATTTTAAGTGTGATAAGCGTAGGTAGCGACTTAGATGCAAGTATCAAACACACCACTTAAATAGGAATTTACTGTGTTATTGCATTACTATATTCTGGACAAAATAATTACTTAAAATACCCATAGTCTTCCACAATTTATTTATTAATGGTTTAATGCTAGACATTGTAGCAAACAGTGTACATTGTTTCAGAGAAGAGAAAATTGTATAAGTTACTAGAACCTTGGAGAACGAGATAGTTGAGGGAGACATGATAAGGTTCATTAGCAGGAACCAAATTCTACTTAAAATTAAAAGTTGCCTTTTGCTATCCTACACCTGTGAATATAGTCAATTTTATTTTACTGTTTGCTAAACTTAACCCTAAGGAAATATTTGAATATGTTAAACATAATAATTATACATGCTTCAGGAGAGAACATTATCCCAATTTTAATGTTATGGAGTAACATACATCAAACCTCAGCATGGTACCCAAAACTTTCATAATTGCAATGTATCAGCCAAAAATAAATGAAAAATAATGAGACAAGGAGAAATGAATGTCATCACACACACAGTATTATAACTGAGTTACTCGGATACTAGTTTGATTGTTATAGTAACACAACTATGATATGATTTCAGGTGTGACTTACTCAAAAAATGCCCATGTATCCTACAATATCTTAATTTAATTTAACTTCATTCATGTAGTCATTCCAACTCATTTTAAATTGAGTATAATGCAGAAAAATCACCAAACAAAAGGGAAGCTCTTTGTCAGTAGGTCCATGGAATTTGAATCAAGTGAAATTTTGAAATCTCTGTCTTGTTATTATGTAAATATTGTTTTGACAAATACTGTCTTCAGAATAGATAAATGTAAAAAATTATGTATATGAATAACTCAATATTCTCTTAACACATACTAGTGTTTATGTGATTATGATAAAAACCACAAAAATTATATTGATCCTAATTTTAGTATCTGTGCTCCCAAAATAATAAAGTTATTTGCCTATTGGCCTCATTTGATCTCTCAATAATTATAACGAGAAGACTATGAATAAGGGTTGTGGAATTTTAAAGGAAAATCAACCTATAATTTAAAATATTCTATTACTATAGATCATTTACTGATAATAAGCAAACATATATTTGTAAGCATAAACTGCAATATACAAAAGTAATTAATGTTCAATTTTGGAAACAAAATATATAAACTACTTACCTTTATTGGATTCGATAAAATGAGAGAAAGAGTAAAAATTAGTTAAATCAGATAAATTATTTTGTCACAGTCTATCTATATTCTCCAACATATTCAGTGTCAGAATAGAGTTCTTTAAGTACTAATGGTTCTCTACCCTGGGGAACATCTACTTTCCTATTGTGTTTTATAATTGAAATGAGCTATTTTTTCTGACACAGGTTTTACATGACATCCAAAATACTTCATGTATATGGTTTCTTTTTCTTTTTCTCCTCCTCCCCCTTCTCCTCTTCTTGGTTTTTAAATTTTTAATCTCTTGTGTTTTTAGGTGATTCTTTTGAAACGAACTTTAAAACTATTGTAATAGCATATTGCTTATATATAAACTAAACGCTCTTTATAATGAGGTAAAATACATTTTTACCAAGAACAATTATTATTTCTTTAATACAGAGCTGAGATTACTGCATTCTTTGTCAGTTTGAACATTTGAACAGTTATTTGATCATCATCATGAATCATCTTTTGCAACAACCCTGCCTCCATTATAAAGGTTATAAATGGAAGGCAGATTAGTGGGCAGTGATGGAATATGTCCACTATTTTTAGATTCATCAAAACTAGAAATGACATTCAGAGTTTCTGTACAGAAGTCCCAATGTGAAATTTAAAATTTAGTCACAAGATTCAAGCAAAGCTAGATAATGTTATTTTCAGTTAGTCTGTGTGACCAGCAAAGCACCCCTAGGCTTATGATAACATCAATTTTAGGCACTGGTTGTACGATGTGTTCAGTTAAGAAGGAGCTCATGTTAGTGGTGGCTTCTGAACTTTGTGTAGCTAAACAAACCACATACAAATAACACATATCAAACAATTGCAATGCTGATCTGTTGACAATAATACTAAGAGTGTAAAAATTGTGCCTAAACAGCAGAGGAGAGGGTGCCTGAACAGACTTTTCCCCATAGTTACATTGATGAATATCTTGATC
>JAQHUG010000635.1:335874-359460 GCA_028555095.1 Dicrostonyx torquatus
CCTTCTCCAAAATACACCCTTCCTCCATCTCCACCCTCCCACTCCCCCAAGCTCTCCCCGGTTCTTCCCTTCTCCCTTCCCCCTCCCTTTTGCCCAACCCCACCTCCTGGAGGAACCATCTGGAGGAGCTAGCATCTACCAAGCTGTAGTCATTTTCTACATGATTAAACATGCTTAATTAATGTCATAAGCTTTAAATACTTCAGCATTAAGATATTGAAATATACACATCAACTATGTTTCTAAATCCATTTAACATGCTATTACATGGCCAAGTTTGAAATAACTGATTTTGTGAAATTAATATTATCTGACTGGTATCATCATTACCATTATTTCATTTAAGACTTGATAGAGTTTAAGTGCAATTCTTTCATAACAGGCAAACCAGCAATTTTATTATGGATTATTATTACAGACAGTATGACATTTATATAGCAATATATTGAAAATGTATAGTAACAGAGAATTCCAAGCCGAAAGGGGATACTTGCAAAAGATCCTAGAAATCACCTAACTTATTATTTAACAGAGTTTCTTTAGTTGAAGGGAGAGCTCTGAACTCTACAAGAAACTCTTGATTTTTATGAACATTTTCTGAGGCACAGGAAGTGATGTAAAGGGGGGACTTTAGTTCATGCAAAAGCAGTTACTCCATCTACTTAATTTCAGACGTACTAATTTTTGAGTTTCTTAATATTATTACTCCCTTTTAGCCAATTTATTAAGGTTATCACTAACATTTCTCTGTAAAACTAAAATATAAAGTGAGCAGTTCCAATGTTAATATAGTGAACTTTTATACAAGTATTCTGTATTATCATTATCTTAGGTAAGTTCTTTTAGTGGTAAAGAGAAAAGAGTGTATCAAGGTACAGGGTACTCTGTGCAATAATTACTGTGCGGTGTTAGCTACATAGCCTTTTATAGCATTATATTTGGACAAACACATATGTTGAGAATTATTGGTAAATAGGTAGCAAGGATGAGACTTAGAGATACAATAGGAAAAGAAGATAATGACCAGGACAAGAAACCACAGTATTTAATAGAGTGTTTACTATATCTGTTAAATTCCAAAAGATTTTATCTTGCAAATTTTCATGAAATCATTTTGTTGGATTATTCAGTCTTATAAATTCTAAATAATAGAATTAAGAAAACAGCAATTTGCATATACACATTCACTCATATATGTGTGAGTGGACACAACTGCACACACATGTGCACACACACACAGGCATTTGCATATTTTAAAAAGAAAGTATTGCAACATTTGGAGATCAATTTTTCTGTGATTTAACATGAAATTAAAAGCTAATTTCACTAAAAGTTTAACTAAATACTAAAAGAAATTCAATTTTTCATGTGACACAATTTTTAGAAAAACAAAATCACTCTACATGAGAAAGGTCAAAACTGACAATAATTATTTAATTGTATATTTTATTTTTCAGTTTGTTCAGGGCTTCTTTCACATCCTTGTTCCTCAGACTGTAAATCAGAGGGTTCAGCATGGGAATCACAAGAATATAGAACAGTGAGCTCATTTTATCTTGATCGAGAGAATAGGAAGAACTTGGCCTGAAATACATGAAGAGCACAGTTCCTTGGAAAATTGCAACTGCAGTGAGGTGAGAGGCACAGGTGGAGAAGGCTTTAACTCTTCCCTCAGAAGAGCGGATCTTCAGGACGGATGAGATGATGTAACAATAAGAGACAAGGACTCCTGAGATGGTGCTCAGTTCAATAAACCCAAAAATTGTGAATATTGCTAACTCATTGACCTGTGTGTCTGAGCAGGACAGTAGTAAGATTGGAGGGATATCACAAAAGAAATGATCTATTTCATTAGACCCACAGAAACATAAGTGGAATGTCAATGTTGTGTGTATCAAAGAGTCTGCCACACCTACAAGATAAACCCCAGCCATGAGCAGGGAGCACAGGCTGCTGGACATGTTCGCTGTGTAGAGTAAGGGGTTGCTGATGGCCTGGTACCTGTCATAGGCCATCACTGCCAGCAGTATGCATTCTGAATCTACAAATGTACAGGCAATGAAGAATTGCAGAGCACAGCCAGTAAATGGAATTGACTTGTCATTGCCAAATATGTCCTTCAGCATCTTGGGCCCAACTGCTGTGGAATAGCAGAGGTCACAGAAAGAGAGGTTACTGAGGAAAAAGTACATAGGAGTTTGAAGCTGAGTATCCACTTTAATTAAGAAAATCAATCCAAGATTCCCCACAAGGTTAATGAGGTAAACCAGTAGAAATATTGTGAACAGAACCACTTTTACCTCATAGTTATTGGTAATTCCCATTAATATGAACTCAGTAAAGGCAGAGCAATTTTCCCTCCCCATTCTTCTTTGCATTTCTGAATTGTTTAGAAAATGTTCAAGAGGATGCAAAATGTGTATTTTGCTTTCTGACCGTGAACAGTGCACCTGTAAGACAGATCATGATGGGTTTCAGATGTTATTATTTTTCTATAAGAGAGTCATAAGTCAGTTTAGAGATGCTTTTTGGTTAAAAGATTTAAGAACTAACATCTGAGCTGGTCTAGAAAATTTGATCTCATTTCCTTAACATTCATGAAGCATGTTGCTTTCTACAAGTTCCCTAATTTTTGTGAGTCACGTTTCCTTGCCATGGGGAATGTTTGGCTGACATAAATATTTTAAAATTAAAGTGACATCAAGGAATTCTGGCATTAGAGACAGTTTAACAGACCTTCTTCTGTGCTTTGGAGTACTCATGTGATGCCAAAAGAATCTCATTATCTCCCTAAACAAATCATGATGGCTTTGAAGAGTTTTCTTTCAGTTATAAAATATATACTAGGTTACTAAAAATTTTAATAGGCTTTTTATGTAACAATTCCTGATTCAGGTTTCCTTATTACCTGTTCTCAGCAGTCAAGGGTCTCTTATGCACAGATGAATATTCTGACCAAAGACTTATGCCATAAAAACAGAAAAAACAGCAACAACAACAAACTTATTTTGCATTTGCCTTAAGCTTAATTTTAAAATAGACAATTATATATAATATTGGAAATCTATATAGATCCAGGGTTTTTACGACTTCACACCCAGCTACATTCCACCTAATGCACACCAGTAACTGAAGGGTCTCATCAATCCCTGCTTTTTCTGATAGTTCATATGATGCAGAAAGGAAAGGAAGACTTAACTTAATGGGCTCTCTTTCTCTGTCCTGGAGAGTCTCTGGTGGCTCCTAGGTATTTAACTATTTAGCCCAGGGCATTGTCTCATATAGAAACTGCAAGAGACTTCTCCATCAGTATTTTCCAGGTTCTAGCACTTCCTACCCTGCATCACATTGGAGAATATTGTGACTTGTTAGTCCATGGGATTAGACAGAGAGCTTCTATGATTGTATGTGTCTGGGCACAGGAAAGATTCAGAAGATGGATAGAACTCTGACAAAAGTTTCATTCAGAAGGCAAATATAATGTAATAACTTCCCAAATCTCTGGAAATTTGAAAATATACAAAAAATGTTTCTGGCACAAATAGAATCTGTCTCCCAGTCTCCCTGTCTGTGTCTGTCTTGGTCCCTATTTCTTTTTCTCTTCTCTGTCTCTGATTCTCTCTCTTTCTCTTTCTCCCTCATATCTGTGTATGCAATGTTTGTTTCTTTATTCTGCAGTGTGATGTATCTTTTTGTTCTTGATGGTATATGAAAATTGGAATGTGGGTGAAAGGCATTTGAGGGATTTTCTAGACCTAACAAGTCATGGCATGAGGCTCAAATCGTGCTCCGTATGGACATGCTGTTCGCTGGTTGCATTCACTTTTGACATCAATATTCATTAAGTTCATGCCTGTGTTTGCACAGTTATAAAAGAAATAATGTCTATGCCATGCGACAGACTAAAATAATTTTTTACTCTGGTACTGCTATTAAGTTCAGTCACACTCTTCCAGTTCTCTGCAAATAAGTATTGTTAGTCGTTACATGGGAAAATTCATGAACTAAATAATTAAGAAAGTAAAATAAAATGACTAAGTTACAAATTCTTTTTTTTAATCGAAGGTGACATTTAAAATACATATTGTATAGTCTAGATTTCAAAATTTAGAACTCACCTTAGTTGAACAGGTTTCTGTCAGATGAGCATGAAGCAGATGGCATTTTATATTACCTATTGACATCTGGGATTTCAGATTCGGAAAATATTTCCCTCAGGCATTGGTGTGATTAATTATAATTCTGCGCTGTATTTTATGTTGTAAGTCCAGTGCTAACCTTTTATTATGGTAACCAAATAAATACACATCAGTAGGAGAACTATTAACTATTTAAAGATTTAAAATATAACCGAAAGTTTACTTCTTCATTCAGAGCAAAAATTTAACAAAACTTAAATAGCTACCAGTCTTTACAAAGCACATTTCTTTTCTGTAGTACTATATATGTTTATCTCTTTAATTTTCCATTATTTCAGAAATATGTCACTTTTGACATAATTGTTTTATTTCTTATTTAAAAATGATACAGCATAGTATTCACCCATTTAAAACCAAAACCTATTTGGTGTCAGAGTACTGATTGGCTGTGTAGGCACCAACACTATCTAATTATAGAAACTCCTTAAAACTTCAGTAATAAATTCATACTCATTAGTGTTCATTCTCCCTTCTCAGTTGTCTGCAGTCTCTGGAACACACATTTCTGTTGATAAGTAGCTGCCTATATAGGGCAGATCATAAAATTATAACTAAGCAAAATGAAGCCTCTTGCAACAGACTTCGTATATTTACACTCGTGTTATCATGTCAGCGGTGTTTACATGCAACAGAGTATGCTTCCTTTAATGGCAAAATTCTTCACACATGTGCATGTACACACAAACAAATCTACTTTATGGTGGTCATTCAATTTACTGAGGCTTTCTTGCTGCTCTCTGGTTCTTTAAATAATTTGTCATCATGAATGTCAGTGTTAAGGGCACATTCTATACTTGACATTGCTTGCTCATTTGTGTGTGTGTGTGTATACTTGTGTGTGTGTACTTGTGTGTGTGTGTACTTGTGTGTGTGTGTACTTGTGTGTGTATGTCTGTGTCATTGTATATATGTGTTTGCTATTGTGGGTTTGTTCATTAACTCTCCTTTGAAACCAGAGGATGATGTTAGATATCTTCCTGGCACTCTCCTTCTATGGATGAAATGTCTCTAATTTAATCTAAAACTTACCATTGGTGGCTAGTCTGTCTGTACAGTGTGCTCTCAGGACTACCTGCACCTGCCCTACAGTATTGGTATTACAGGAACTTACAATTTTTTAAGTGATGCTGTAGGCTCTCATCAGTTCTTCTTGTTTGCAGAATAAGCACTTGCGAACACTGAATACCTCACTGGCTACAGCAATGTCATGTTCTTATCCTCAGTGAAGATGCTCACAACATTAATTTCATAATATCACACATTCTATATACTTAGTACACTCCTTCTTTAATTTCTGTTTTTTCAAATAAAATCCTTAAGACTGTTTTAGTCACTGTTCTATTGTTGTGAAGAGACACTAAGACCAAGGCAATTTTTATAAAAGAATACATTTATTGGGGGCTTGCTTACAAATTCAGAGAATTTATTCATTATTGTCATATCAAGGAACATGGTAGCGTGCAGGCAGGCAGTGGAACATAGCTGGGTACTATGTCTTTATTCACAGGCAGAGAAAACATGAGATACTGCACCTGGCATGGGCTTTTGAAACTTTAAACCCATCCATTGTGACATCTGTCCTCCAAGAAGACCACACCTACTCCAAAAAGCTACACCTTCTAATCTTCTAATTCATCTCAAGTAGAAACACCAACTTATGCCTAAGCACTCAAACATATGAGTTTATTTTAGTCATTCTTATTCAAGTCACAGCAAAGACCTTATGCAGAACACAATCGTTTGTTTTTTGATTGTGTGAATATTTGAGTAATAATTGCTAAAGTGGATTAACTTTTCTAGTTTAGTTGAAGTTGATAATAAAAACAAAAATTAGAAAATGAAATGTTTCTCTAATGAATATTTTCTCTGCAAAGTTAATTCAAGTATATGGATATGTAAATCAAGATCTGGGGACTCTGCCAGAGTGAAGAATCATGGTGCAGTATGAGGATGGGAAGAAACAGTGGTGAGTTTGTAAGCAAGGAACAGAAGGAGTTGAAAGCAAATATAAATACACATGTATGTATGATGTATGTATGTATGTATATGTGCACACATGCATGTATGCACAAATATGCAAAAATACAGAATCTGTTGGTTGATTTTGTTCTTTGTGTACATGCAGTTTCAAGGTTAGCCATTTTTCTTGGTCTGTGTTATGTTACTTCAGAATTTACTGAGCCATAGGTATCTTTTATTTCATCTTTGCTTTAAGAATACATTTAGTTTTGCAATAGTACTTCTTACCCCTATATAGCAGCAGTATGGTACCAGAGGATGGTTCTCCTGACATACTAGATGGCTCAAAAAACAAGCAACATCAAATTGATTTATCAAATAAGTTGTGATTCACTATCTGAATTTTTTCCACAATGAATAAAACCAATTAGGATGGAACACAATATATATTCTAAAAAACAGTTTCTTTTCTTATACGCATGTGTGAGCATTTCACTGCATATGTTTCACATACGCATTTATGTGTGTGTATGTATACATGTGTTTAAATGAACAAAGGAATGTCAATTATGGATATTATTGTCTTTTTAGATAACAAAATAATATGGAACATATTTCAAAGTTTACAATGTTACTGGCAAAGACACATTATCAGTGTACAAGAAAAATCTGTTTTTCAAGAGGCAAATTGATTTTGTCTTTCTTCACCCTGTTTCTGAAAAAGCTGAAGTGTAGGAATTCACCTGAGGAGAAGAATGTTTAGTGGTCTCAATAGTTTGTTGGTGATATATTATTGTGCTAAATATTATTTGATACTGAAGGTGTGATATCATTTTCACATGACTTTAGCATGACTATTAATTTATTTAGATTTCTTCTTCTGTATTCTTGTCTGTAAATACATTACTAACTTTAGTAACTTTTCAGCTTTAAGAGCTTGCTATTTTCATGAATTTTTATATTTGACTAAGGATACCACAACATTTATTAGAAATCGAAACTTTCATTATTCAAAGTAGAAAGTCAATTGCATAAACTTTAAAGACCCATATCCATTTTCTTGTATATTTCTTCTTAACATTAAAATATTTCCTTTATTATCTAACTTAGGGGTGCAACAATTCTTTTTTAATAATATTATTTATTGGTGTTTTATGTATGTGAGTATCTTTTTCCTGCATCATTTTATGTGTACTACATGAGCACCTGTTGCCCACAAAAGGCAGGAGAGGGCATTGGATCTCTCTTTAAAAAAAAGTTACAAGAGATTGTGACCTGCCATGTGGGAGCTAGAAACCACAGACAGTTCCCCTGAAAGAATAATGAATACCATCTCTTCAGAAACTAAAATACCTATCATTTAAAAATAGCATTTTAGGGGCTGGAAAGATGGCTCAGAGGTTAAGAGCACTGCCTGCTCTTCCAGAAGTCCTGAGTTCAGTTCCCAGCAACCACATAGTGGCTCACAACCATCTTTAATGAGATCTGGCGCCCTCTTCTGGCCTACAGGGATACATGCAGGCAGACCACTGTATACATGATAAATAAATAAATCTTTTAAAAAAATAGCATTTTAGAATTCACATTTCTTTGAGAATGCTCATAAGGTTATATACCTACTGTCACTATCTAATTCCAGAACGTTTTCATTTCTAATATAATTGAATAAAATTTGATGATCTTTAAGAATTTTTTGAATTTATGGTAATGAGGGAAATAACCTGTACTTATATTTTTATCTCACTGTCTTTATTAGATCACATTATGATAGTTTATATTCCTGGTGATTCTAGATCCTTTCAAGTTGACAGCAATAACCATTGCAATCCCACTCCCTTGTCAACTGACAAATTTAACACAGATTTTCATAACTGTTTTCAGTCTTGTGACAATTTTACAATGTAAAACAGCCAGTTTAACATCCAAAAGGTCTATGCTCATTAAAACTCCATTCACTTGAATAGTTCAAAACTCTTAACTGTGAATTTTTATGCGCAGAAAATTATCAAGAACAAAAAACAAGTTACATACTTCCAACACGTAATGCTATAAAGTAAGCATTTTTAGTCCAAACTAGAACAATCAGGGCTTAGCAAAGAATGAAAAACAACACAAATACGACAGAAAATATTAAAAAATACCAAACATACCAAGATCAAACACCAAATCCTTCAGTTTCATATAAAATGTCTAGAACTAATAATACATTTATTTGGGTGACAAAAACTTAGGTAGCTCTTTAACCTGTGTGCAGGAAACCTGAATAACTGCTGAAGCCTGAAGCCAGCTGTCTTAGGCATATGTCTCATGGTCCAGGTTTCTTCAATATCCTAGGATCCTCTTAGAATTTCCACAGCCTTTTCCGTGTCTCCTGTCTTCGTTTGTTCTCTATTGCTGTGCTAAAGCCTTCTGCCTGAAAGTAACTGGTGGGAAGGAAGGATCATTGCAGCTTATGAATAAATCTAGGCCATAGTCCTGCATCAGGGGAATTCAGAGCAGAAACCCAAATAGAAATCATAGCAGAAAGTACAGAAAATGCTGCTTACTGACTCACTCTGTCTCCTGCTCAGTTAGCTTTCCAGGTATGGGAGATCTCATACTCACACTACTCAAGAAAATCTCTATAGACATGAACAGAGCCAATCTGAAAGAGACACTTTTTTAAAATGATGATTTGTCTTCCTTGGTAACTTGATGTATGTTGTGTCAAGTTTATTTTCTAAATGCACACACACACACACACACACACACATCCATCATGGATTCATACATTGTATTATGGCTCTGCCTAACTTTGTCTAGCCAGAGTTACCTTCCTTGACTACCTTAATGTGTTTTAGACCAGTGTTTGCTTTCCTTGAATCTTACTTCCCTTTGTGTAGGGAAACTGGAGAAACAATTTCCTAAGAAACTGCAGTTTGGGAAGAGAGAATCCTCACATCTGGGGCTTTCTTCCTTTAAACGAATCTAATTTCTACATGACAGCACCTTCAAGAAATGACCCTAACCTGAGTGCACAGCCCTTTTCTGTGATGTTGTTGGTCTCTTAACCACATGCTGCTCCTTATGTCAATACCACCCTGAAACCTAGTTCATTTCTGAATTCAACTTTACTCCAGATTCAGGACACGGACAGAGTGAAGTCAGATTCATAGTAATAATGTGACATGAGTGGACCCTATTGCTCTTCCTCATAGAACCTCTGTTCTTTCCTGAAACTCATGAGGTGGTACACCACTGTCTGAATATATTTTGCCAGTTCTGTTTTCTAATCTCATGCAAGAATGGTCCACTTAGCTGTTTACAATAATAAAATTTTCTTACCAAAGTTCCAGACTATTACACATTCTTTCCCAAACGAGTTTCAAATGCCTTCCAATGATGGTGAGAGTGCTGAATTTTGATATTAGACTTTACTTGAACATACACATGTTAGGTATTATGATATTTTCACCATAATTTGACTTGTTCATCCTCCCTCACTCTTTTTTTTTCCAGTTTCTGGGAACACATCCTACCACTCCAGTAGCCCCCTTTCATTTTAACATCACATGCACTCTGTTATCTATACATGGTTATTTAAAATCTCTTTCCTTCTTTTAGTTTAATTGTGGGGTCCCACATTTGACTATTTCCATCTGGACTTATTTCTGACTTAAAGAAGTCATGTTTTTGTGCTCTGATTTTTCCAATAATCTTGAGGACTGTAAGAAAGTTCTGATTACCCCATGGGAAAAAGCATTTTTTGCCCAGTTGAAAGAGCACATTTTTCCCATTAAGATTTGGATTGGTGTATGCCAGCAAGAGGCACTCTTTGTTAGAGTTTAGAAGCTGCTTAGCTGAATAAGATAACGCACCTATTTGAGCTTCCTCCCAAGGACGGTGCAGGAATGTGGTTAGCTATCTGTACTGCTCTTTTTGCTACCATTTGTCTGAAGTATGTGTGCTGGCTGTGATATAAACTCAAGCTGTTTAGTATTGACCTTCAGTTCTCCTGGCTTATCCTATGTTTCTGTCTTCATTTCTCTTAATCTGCCATTTCCTATAACCTCACGCCTTCTCCTAGGTACCCCTTGCTGATTCCTGCCAGAGTGGGCTATGACATTTAATCATCTATACACACACATGGATAGCAAAATTAAAAGCTAGAATCTGCTTCTGAGTGAGAACATGTAGTGTTCATATTTATGAGGCCAAAATACCTCCTATCATGTAATAATCTTCAGATCCATTTATTTTCTCAGAATTTTAGAATTCTGCATTTTTACAGCAAAAATAAAATTCTATGCTGTTTATACACACTCTTTTCAGTGTCCATTCTTTCATAAAGGGGAAGGATGCTGATTTCATTTTTCAATGTTTGTGAATAAGCAGCAGTAATATAGATATGCAGTGTAAGTATTTCTGTGCAGGCTGTAGAACTTTGGGTGTATGCCCAAGAATGGCATGATGAGTCAGATCCTAGTTCTGGTTCTATTTAAGAAACTTTCTCATTTTCTGTGTTGGCTGTACCCATTTATAATTCTACAAACAATTAATAAATTTTCCCAATTCTACACATCCTCACATGCATTTATTATTTTCTTTTGGATAAAAGTCATTATTTTGTATGAGATGAAAGCTCACTGTATATTTAATTTGCATCTTTGAGAGGTTGAATTGCTAAAGATATTGCATACCTAAATAGTAACTTTTTATTTTTACAATTATCCTTAATTTTCTTACTCTCTCTCTCTCTTTCATATGTGTGTGTTTTATGTGTATGCACATGTCTGGGCATATATATGCCAGAGTACCAGTTTGGAAGTCAGAGGACATTTACAGGTCTTGATTCACTCCTTTTGTTTTTAATTAAGATTCTTAAGCTCACTGGGTCTTAATTATAGAGCTATCTTCTAGCCCTAGTACATTTTATAGGCAGGATGCACTTCCTCAGAATGGAAGGGAGGAAAAAGAAGAGGAGAGGAGAGGAAAGGGGAGGAGAGGAGATGGGGGAGAAGAGGAGCAGGGAGAAAAACGAATGAGAGAGAAGGGGAGAAGAGAGGAGACAAGGAAAAGAGAGGAGAGGAGGGTAAGGAGAGGATGAGGGTGGTGGGAAGGTGAGGGGAGAGGAGAGGAGAATGGGAGGGGAGGAGAAGGGAGAGGAGGAAAGGGGTGGGGAGGAGTGGAGGAGAAGAGGAAAGAAGAGAAGAGAAGAGACAAGGAAAGCAGAGGAGAGGAAAGGAGAGGAGAGGAGAGGAGAGGACAAGAAGAAAGGGAGAGGAGGGGAGAGGAGGGGAGAAGAGAATGGGTGGGAAGGAGAAGAGAGAGGAGGAAAGGGGTGGGGAGGAGTGGAGGAGAAGAGAAGAGAAAAGAAGAGAAGAGAAGAGACAAGGAGAGGAGAGGAGAGGAAAGGGGAGGAGAGGGGAGGGGACGGGAGGGGAGAGGAGAGGACCTCAGATTGCACATTCATAGTACTTTTGCCTCTACCTCTCTTTTCTGAACTCTGGAATTAGAAATGTGTCATGTAACACCCGACTTCACTTTGAACTCTTTAACATATACCATGCCTTGGGATTATGAATGACATATGACTGTGGTATTAAAAAAGAGTTTAAATAGTTGTCTCAGTTGAATACTTGTGCCTTTTAATGTTGCTGCAAGTTCCCTCCAGGGCACCTGTAGTTGGAGCTAGATGCATCTCAAAGTGGTCCTTGTCATTGAGATCGTACCTTAAATCTTAGAACTTTCTTGGTGGCATCTTTTACATCTTTATTTCTCAAACTGTAAATCAGTGGGTTGAGTACTGGGATGATGATGGTGTAGAATACTGAGATAATTTTATCAGTGCTGGGGGAATAGAGGGAGCTGGGCCGAGAATAAATGAAGAGAAGTGTGCCCTGATAGATGGCCACGGAGGTGAGGTGGGAAACGCAGGTGGAGAAAGTTTTCTTCCTCCCACTTGTAGAGCGGATCTTCAGGACTGAGAGAAGGATGAAGAAGTAGGAGACGATGATGACAATGAAGCAGATGACCTCCACGGAACTCCCATATGTGGAAAGCAGCCATTCGTTAATGGACGTGTCTGTGCAGGAGAGCTTCAGCAGAGGAGGGAGGTCGCAGAAGAAATGGTTGATGACATTTTTGTCACAATATTTTAGAATAAAAGCGAAAGAGGTGTGAACCAGGGAACTCATGTTGCCGCCAACATATGACAACACGACCAACCATATGCACAGGTTCCTGGACATTGCAACTGTGTACAGCAAAGGATTGCAGATGGCAACGTAGCGATCATAGGCCATGGCAGCCAGGATAAAGGATTCAGTATCCGCAAATGTACAGAAGAAATAAAACTGGAGTGCACAGCCAACGTAAGAAATAGATTTCTTTGCTGAGAAGAAATTGACTAGCATGTTGGGAACAATTACTGAAGAATAGCAAAGGTCTATGAAGGAAAGGTTGCTAAGAAAAAAGTACATAGGGGTTTGAAGATGTGGGTCTGTCCTAATTAGCAACATCAAGCCAATGTTCCCCGTTAAAATCATGCCGTACAAAGTCAGAAACACAAGGAATAAAACAACCTGGAATTCAGGTCTTGTTGGAAAACCTAACAAGATGAATTCAGTGACCAAGGTATAGTTTCCAATTGTAAACTCCATGCAAGAGTAGTTTTTTCTTTCTTGTTTTTTTAGAGAACTGTAAAAGCTTAAAAATATGATACAGGTCAGAAAAGTGAAGTTATTCAGAATAAGTTTATTTCATTATTTTATAAAGGCTAGTTAAATAAACAAAAGGTCTGTGATCAAGCTGTTTCCAAACACAACATTTGAGAGATATATTTCAGAATTTGGTCAACGACTGAACTGAAGGCTGCCTTGTGTATTTTGATTCACCACTCTTTTAGACACTGCACTACTGACTCTTCCTATTCTAGGTCAGAACAAGGCATGCTTTTACTTACATTTCTTTTCAAATATAATGGAGTATATGGATGTCAAGAATGAAGAAGTCATGAATAAAAACACAATGTTAAAAGAAAAATTATATTTTAAATAGATGTAAATTGATATCTCTTGTCTTTCTTTTGGCATCAAAAATTTGAGAACAGTTTAATACCTTTTCTTTTTGTTTCTCCCCGATCCCCACACATTTAAGGTACAGGTATGATGAGCTGTGCCATCCTAACACAAATAGACTCATTGAAGAAGAGAAAGCCCCCCCCTTGGAGAAAATTTCTCCATAAGATTGGATGGTAGACAAGACTATAAGGCATTTTTCTTAGTGAGTGATTTCTTTGAGAGGGCCCAGTCCCTTGTGAATCTGTCTACTTCTTGGCTGGTGGTCCTGGGTTCTATAAGAAACTGTATGAGCAAGTCATGATGAGCAAACTAGTAATCTTCGCCCATCCAAGACCTCTGCATCTATTCCTGCCTCCAGGTCTTTGCCCTGTTTTAGTTCCTTCCCTGACTTCCTTCGATGATGAACAATGATGTAGAAGTCTAAGATAAATAAACCCTTTCCTGCCCAAGTTGCTTTGGACATGGTGATTCACTACAGCAATATTAATGCTAACAAAAACACATGGATTTATTTTTGCAAGTGTTGGTGTATTAGTATTACAAAAACCACACTAGGTGAATACTTATATTTTCCAACTAAAAAAGAGAAGCATTATTAGTGAAATTAAATCAATTTTCAGTAACTTTAAACAGAATATGTATCAGTGACAGAAGAATTAGGATAATTCCATTAGTGTTTCTCATATATTAAAAAAATCTGATAATGTTAATCATTTTTTTAACCTTTGATTATCATTTTTTGTACCTTTGATAAATAGTGCTTACCTAAAAGGAATAACTACTAAATACTAAGTAGTTGTCTCAATAAAGCATGGACAACATTTGATCATAAATTCATGTATAATAACTTTAAATTATTGGCATTTTCATGAATAAATACAAGTAACAAAAATAGATGATAATTTTATTGTACTATGAAACAAATAGTATCTGAGAAGTCTGTCAATCACGGTTTCTGTGCTCTCAGCATACTTAAATGGCAGAACACAAAGTATTTGTATGATTTCACTTGATTCAATCTTGAAGTAAAGGAAATCTCTTCTTAAACTTGAACATTGTCTTGAAGAATGTAAAACAAATGAACAAAGTATTCAACTAGTATATTAATGTTGTCTAAGAGAACCATAAAGGGAAACATAGCTGAATATGGATTATTCCTCTATTAGAATAATTTGTGCTAAGGTGGTGTTGAAAATGGGGATGAGGACTTTCATATTTAATGATTAAAACATTGCCACAACATGTGTACATCAAAGCCAGATGGCTGATTACCAGAAGGTTCTCTCAAATGTGTTTATCAACAGAGAGTGTGATGGTGTGTCATATTTTCTCTAGAGAATGGAAATAATTTCTGTTTTGTCTCCTTTTACCAACACATTACATTTAAATTAATGTAAATTAAGTTATAATCTGTTTTTCTTTACACAAGTTATACAACTTTGTTAAACTTAATAAACATTATAATCCATCAGGCAACAATAATATATCTTTTATTGGTTCTGTATTAAATTACAAAATTAACTGTCTACTTAGTTGTCAGTCTGCCAATTTTTCATGTCTGTCTATCATCTATCCATAATCTCTTGATCCACCCACTTTCTAGTTGTCTTCTTTATGCATTACTCTTTAGACAGAACGACATGGAGAAAACTGTATTTTACTTATGCTGACACAGCTTTACCAACAGTAACTACAGGTTGTTTAAGGCTTTTCAAGTATAACAAAGAATTCCAAATATTTTTGGTGTAGCTAATTGAATTGTCATGAAACAATTTAAGAACATACATAAGACTTTCTATAATTATCAGCCTTGTCTTAGAGATGGAAAAATGAAGAAATGGGACATTTGAGCTGAAAGGGGAAATTGACAAAAAACTTAAGATAAAAAATTGCTCCAAAGTTGTATAATGCATTAGTTTCACAAAAACTACATTCTTATTCATACCAAATATCATGTAGATGCTTAGAATAATGTACATAAAGACATTAGGCTAGGAGTTAACAGGAATGATTTTAATTGAACTGTGTTTTTAGTCAAACACAGGAGGAGAAACAATCATTGGGGTTGCTAAGAGTTCATAGTTAGATCACATTGAGGCAGGCTAAAGAGCAGAAAATATTTTCTCATTTTCTGGAAAATTATGGGAGCTGCTTCTGTGATAAAATATTCCTTGTGGTTGTCTAAAAAGATAAATGATAATAGAAGTCAAAGGCACCCAGAGAAGAAACAGAAGACAGAAAAATCTCAATGCCTCAGAAAATAGATAAAAATTGAATTATAAAAAAATTCACAAAATTTTATACACTTCTCAGCAAAATGTGTTCAATTATAACATAAAGTATGTCATATTATCAGACTGACAGCATGGTAAGTTATTATTTGAATCAAAAGTGTGTTTACACAAGAATGTTACAGATTACTGCACAATACTTGTCAGAAACATATACCAGTTGTGCAGACAAAAGCAATTTATAAGTATATATTTGCATTACTCACCTTTTTTTATTTTTGTTCAGATTTACAAAACCTAATTTTTGTGCAATGCAAACCCATCTAACTCCACACAAAAGTGACTTACCAAGGATTGGACAGTTTTCTAGTAGACAAAATGAGTAATTTCACAGGAATTAAAGGCTTTTACTATTCTCATGCCAATGGGATTCGAATGAATGAGATTCAGATGATTCTTTCCAAGGGATTGTGGGGATCCCTAATGGCATCACTGCCACTGGGATATGTGTTCCCGTAAATAAACCGGTGATTACAGAGAAATACTGTCATTATTCATTATTTGAAGGAGTAATTATCACTCTCAGTAATATTTGTGTTGTTTCCTTTGCTTTACTTTTTAGAACTGGGAACTGACTCTAGGGAGTCAAGCATGATGGAAAAGTTTGTTCTACCGATGAGGTACGTCCCTAGTCGTGGTATTAATTTTAACAACTTGTAATCTTACAAAGAATGTCTTTTATAAGTAAAAGTTCTTCTTAGTGCTGGAGAGATGGCTCAGAGGTTAAGAGCACTGACTACTCTTCCAGAGGTCCTGAGTTCAATTCCCAGCAACCACATGGTGGCTCACAACCATCTGTAATGACATCTGGTGCTCTCTTCTGGCCAGCAAGCATACAGACAGAACATTGTATACATAATAAATAAATAAATTTTTAAAAAAGTTCTTCATAGTTAGCATCATATTTAAGATTTAAATCTTTGTGGCTAAATTATTTCAAATGTCACAAGAGAAATTAAAATGTTACTGTAAAATATCAGAACTGTAAATTCGTAATTGTTTTTGTATATTGAGGGTGCCTATAGGAGCTCTTAATGCAAACATTGTCAAGTAAAGTACTTTTTGAAAATAGGGAGGTGACATAAAAACTTTTCATACACAAATTAGTAAATACATCAGTTTTATTGGCTGATTGATGTTGTCCATAATAGGTTCAAATATGATGTTGTTCATAATGTTGAATTGCAATAGCTTTCTATTTATAATAAAAAACTAACAATCTTGTTCACCTTCAGTCTCAGGGTAATTATTTCTCAGAGCAAGAATCTCATAGTTTGTATTCATCCTTCAAATTTTAACTATTGACGATTTCCGACTTCTGCTACTCAAATCTGAATCTGTGTCAGTCACTAGTTTCTAAATATACTCTAAATGTACACATTAACTTTCTGCTATAACTTAGAAAAATAATAAGCTCTGTGCATGCGGTTTAACTCTAAACATGAATAAAAATTTATAAACTTAACAAAAAATATATTTTCTTACTTAATCATTTTATTTAAATGGTTTGAATGTTTAATAAGTTACTATTCATATGCTTATTTATATAAGAATATGCTTTTCTTGTTAAAATGGCATGAATTTAAATTAAAAAGTATAAATATTTAGAATCATATTACACTATAGTATAAAAATGCCCCTTCAGTTTTGTTTAATGTCTTTGTAGAAAACAATAAAATCCTAACTTCCTTTTAGTTACATTGCTTATTTAAAATGTACATATTCAAACCCCTAAGGGACAATTAGAAAGTGAGGACCGTTATTGACAACAGATAGATAAGGGCCAGCACCGTCAGAAGAGAGGTCCGTATGGGAGTAAAAGGAACACATGATAAGCTTTTACCCAGACCTGGAAAAGACAAACCCCAAGTTCACTGTTTTAGCCTCAAAACCAGTGTTTTTACAAGTTTTGGACACTAGATGGAACCAGAGGCGATCAGGCAAGCAGGTCTGTATGTTGAAGATTCACAGACGCAATGATTTCACCAATGACTTAAGAACTTCATACAATGTATTTTGAACAGACTCCCCTAGTTCCTCCACCCCACACATCCTACCCAGGCATCTTTTAATTTTCTTTTTTTCCTCTCTCTCTCTCTCTCTCTCTCTCTCTCTCTCTCTCTCTCTCTCTTTCTCTCTCTCTCTCTCTCTCCTCTCTCTTCCTCCCTCCCTCTCCCTCCCTACCCCCTTCTCTCTCTCTTTCTCTTGAGGTTTATCCATAATTTGAGGGATACAGAGGTAGACACAAAAGGATTCTCTAGAGCTCATTAGTCACCCAACCTAGGTCAGTTTGTGAACTACAGGTTCAGTGGAAGATCATGAATGAAAAATCCCATAAAAATAGTTGAAGAATATACCCAAAGTCCATTGCTAGTCTCAGATGCAGAGGCAAACATGTACATATACATGTATATGCATGCATACACACACACACACACACACATACAAAAATAAGTCCACATACACATATATATATATACAGCACACACAGAAATATTGTGGGCAATTGAATGAATCTAGAAAAGATCATATTGAGTGAGGTAACCCAGATCAGAAAGACAAATATAATATGTACTCACTTATAGGTTGCTTTCAGACATAAAACAAAAACAAACAAATAAACAAACAGCGTACACAATCCCAGAGACCCTACATAACAAAGATGACCCTAAAAGAGAAATAATTAATCTAATCTGCATGGAAAGTAGAAAAAGACAAGCTCTCCTGAGTATAATGAGTGAGTGGATCTTTGAAGAGGGTAGGGGAGGAGAGAAAAATATATAGCTCAATAAAAAATATTAATTTTCTTTTGTTCTTTCTATTCCCCCATGAAATTCAGGTTTTATTTTTTAAATAGACTGTAGCTTTCCCAGGGCTTTGGTTGACCTGTCAGGAATCATATCCACATAATCAAATAAAATATATTCTACCTCTTATGTAACTATCAAGTGTCATAAAGTTTTCAAATAACTTGGTTTTTCATCCACCTGTTTACAGTGGTATTTTTTGCCTTGATTTGAGCTTGTGCAGACTTATACATAATGTCACATTCATTGTGAAATATTCATATGAGCAACTGCCTTCTTGTGTCTATAAAATACGGTTCTCATAGTGTCATGACCTCTGACTCTTACAATCTTTCCTCATCCTCTTATGGTAAAAATGAATGCGAGCAATGTGATGTGTTTGTCATATTTAGCATTGAAAACTCCACAGTGGCTTATTTTATGCATTTTGACAAATTAAGGGTTTCTTCATTAATTGCCATCTTCTCTGATGAGTTACAGGTACAGACACAAAGCAACCAATGGGAAGAAAAGATGAGTAAGAATGCATTTGTAAATGGAGACTTCTCATTTAGTTCCTAGCTGTCCAGACCTGAATAATCACACAGAAACTTTATTAATTGCAAAACTATTTGGTCAATAGCTTAGATATATTCCTAGCCAGCTCTTACATTCTAAATTAAACCATTTCTATTAATCTATGTATCACCACAAGGCCGTGGCCTACTAGTAAGTTTCTGGCATCCTTCTCCTTTATCAGATACATAGCATCTCTCTGACTCTTCCTACTCTCTCTATATATCTCTGTTTGGATTTCCCACCTGGGTTTATTCTGTCAAGACATAGGTTGAAGCAGATTTTTTATTAACCAATGGCAATAAAACATATTCACAGCATACAATGGGAAATCTTATATTATACATTCAACAAGTGAAAGAGAAATATGGCATCACCAGAATCCAGTGATTATACTACAGCAAAACCTAATCATTATAATGCAGCTGACCCACAAGGAAACGAACTTTAAAATTACTTCATGAAGATTATAGTGGCTCTTAAAGAGGAAATGAAAAATTCCATTAAAGAAGTCAAGGACAAATATAAACAAAATAAGAAGAAATCAATAAAATATCTCAGGGAAAGCAAAGAAACAGCAACAAAACCAACAAAAACAATCAAACATGTAAAGGAAATGGTTCAAGACTTTAAAACTGAAATAGAATTAATAAAAAACACACAAACCAAAGAAATTCTGTAAATAGATAATACAGGGAAGTAAACAGGAACTAAAGATGAAAGCATCATCAACAGACTACAAGAGATTGAAGAAAGAGGAATTAGACTCCTCAGTCAAAGAATTGTTCAATCCAATAAACTCCTAACACAAATTTCCAGGAAATCTGGGACACTATGAAAAGACAAATCCTAAGAATAATAGGGATAGAAGAAGAAGAATATTGTCTCAAAGACATAGAAAACATAGTCAGCAAAATAAAAGAAGATAATTTCCCCTAAATATACCAAATAAGGACAGAATTTTAAGCCTCAAAGGGAAAAGGCAAGTAATATCTAGAGGCAGACCTATGAGAATTACATTAACTTCTCAGTAGACTCTAAAAGCCTGAAGTTTACAGACTGTAGACAGAAGTTTCTGTTTTGACTGGTCTCACAGGCATTCATTCTCAAATAAACACAGAAAAGCTTATATTAATTATAAACTGTTTGGCTTATTTCTAACTAGTTCTTACAACTTAAATTAACCCATAATTTTTATCCATGTGAAGTCAAGTGCCATGGTGCATTTTTTTTCCCAGTGAGGCATTCTCATCTTGCTTCCTCTGTGTCTGGCTGGTGATTGCCTCTGTGCCTTTCCTCTTCCTAGAATTCTCCTAATCTGGTTTCTCTGCCTATATTTCCCACATGGCTAGTGGCCAATCAGTGTTTTATTAAACCAATATGAGATATAAATCTTTACATGTATAGGAGCATTATCCCACAACACTAGACAGAATTTTTACAGACACTAAGAAACATTTGATACCAACTCTTACTATCATACCCAGCAAAACTTTCGATCAGCATAGATGTAGAAAACATCTATATTCCAAGACAAAACCAGAGTTAAACAATATCTATCCAGAAATCCAGCACTAAAGAAAGTAATAGACAGAAAACTCCAATCCAGGAGGTTAGTTGTACCCACAAAAACACAGGCATTAGATAAAAATCACACCAGAAAATACCAAAGAAGAAAAACACACACACATACACTACCACCACTGACAACAAAACCAAACAAAATATCAGGAATTAACAATCACTGGTCACTAACATCACTTACTATCAATGGATTCAATCTGTCTATAAAAAGACACAGGCTAATGGAATGGATACAAAAACAGGGTCCATACTTCTTCTGCATATATCTTGTTTCCTCTGTGTCTGGAATTGAATCTTTTCTGTCTTTCCTGTTCCCAGAATTCTCCTAGTCTGGTTGGTCTGCCTATACTTCCTGCTTGCCTATTGTTCAATCAGCATTTTATTAAACCAAAACAAGTGACAAATATGTAAAGTGTACAAGAGCTTTCCACAACAACTACTCTTGCAACTGACCAATGTTTGATTCTCCAAACCCATGTGTCTGTTCACAACTTTGTTTAACTTCACTTCTAGGGAATATGATACCCTATTCTGACTTCCACAGAATCTTTCACACATGTGATACACATAAATACAAATTTCTTATATAAATGTGTATATATGAATGATAAATGTACTTTGCAAATTATGTGGTATAATACAAAAGAAACTATTGTTATTAAAATAGTTGCTTTTATACTTAATTTTAATGATACTCAAACTTTTCATTTCACTCTTCATTTTGAATTAAAATGTGGTACTGCTTCTGCAGAAATTTTTGATACTTTTATTTGCACAAAAATTTTATCACTATGTATACTTTCATTGAGTGTTTACTGAATGTGATTTTCCTTTTCTAGAGATGGGTTCTTCCTATGTAGCTCTAGTTGTCCTCCAACTCTTTATCCTGAGAACTGGAATTAAACATGTGCACCACCACATCCAGCTTTAATTGTGATTTTAGCACAATCAATCCAGGAACTTTGCATTTTATGGAAACATTGTAAGTTTTGAGCAAGTTGATTTTATGCTATTACAGAAAAGCAGACATTAAGTATCCAACACTTGGTTCACTTAAGTGTCAAAGTAGTCCTGAAATACAAATCTCTATGACTATCAGTCAAGAGCAAACTGTCTAAGCTTATTGTGTGAGAGGAGTATCTTTGGATTGAGGTTCTCAGGTTCAATGGACAAATATTTTAGCCTGGAAAATGAAGGCACTCTGGGCAAATATGAGATGTTTTCAAATTCAAGAAGCCCAGCAATGATAGGGTAAAAAGAGTAATTCAAAATGAACAGATGTGTTCTGGAAATACCCAATGTCAGCTCCTCCATCATAATCTAGAAGGTCTTCTTTTATTCCTTTCTATTGTCATGACTTGGTTAAACAAACCTCTGTGATGAGAGTTGCCTCCTAAAAATAATGTATAACGAATTAGTTTATCTTTGATTATGTTTTATTATACTTTATTTAATAATTATATATGCATGAGTGTATGTGTATGCATTACCTGAGAACAAAAATATGAAATGTATTCAATAAGCACTGTTCCTCCAATTATAAACTTCTTTTTTGTCAACCAGTGACTTTTGAAAATTTAAATATCCAAGCACCTCTGTACTGATCATTTTATGTTGAAAAAGCCATGGATACAGAGTTTGGATTCCTGTTACAATGTAAGTTCAGTGAAAGTCAGTTGTCAAAACCACAAATCAAGTTTAAGGATTATGATTAGATAGATGATAGGATAGATAAATGAGATGTTGATTAATGATAAAATTAGTAACAATTCTCTAAGTTACAGAATAAGGAGACTGTCTCAGAAATAAAAATAATAATAATAAAGCCATGGAAATCAAGCTACGTCGTGTTTGGAGTTCATTAGAAGATTTGTTCCATTAAAAAAGAACATGATTCATGATAGAAAATTACAGTTTTAACTAAATTCTCATAAAAGATTTCAAGGATCATTTGGTGAAGAATAAGAATTGAAAGATCAGCTTTTCTGAAGTTTTCATGATTATTCCCAGGAGAAAATAAATACCTAATTAACTAAATTTGAATAATGCAGAAGAGGGAAGGCAGATTCTGATGTGTAGAAATCCCAGTTGTCACTCATTAAATATAAACAAACTAATGAGATATATATTCCTGATGCTGGTAAAAGGTAGGAATATTTTCTCATCTCAGGTTGGGAGAATGAATCCACATTCTAAAAAATAAGGAAAGAAAAAAATATTTTCTTTGAAGACGTGAATTGGTGAATTTGTACATGATTTATTTATGTGTAACTATTCAGTTAAACATGCAAAGTTATCATGTAGTTATTTCTTTACATTTTTATTTAGCTAATAATAGATTTGAAACATTAAAATATGTATCTTTAAACCTATATGAGCCACATGTCATCATATTTAATTCTAGAAACAGTAACAGCTTACTACATTTTAATTTCAACAGATAGCAGGTATGGTGATAGGCAGCAAGGGTTCGAGACAGGCATATACACTAATAGCTATTATAAATAAAAGACAACCAAGCCTATACAGCTTTGGAAAACTTACTGTTTCATGCTTTAGCTAAACAAATCATTAAAAACCCAACAATTTAAAACATATCTATTGTGGATTCTGGCTTCTATTTAAATCTTATGAATTATTTGACTGCTTAATTATTATTTGTTATTTGTTATTGTTATTAATTACTGTTTTGGTCTTTAGAAAATTTATACTTGGAGTCACCCAAGTTACACATAGAGACTTTAGTAGTTTGACAAGCAAATAATGACAGGTAAAAGTTAAACCAATCATGCTTTTTATTTCAGCAGAAATTATATGCCAAAAACTTGTACCACTGTCATATTTATTTAGTAACTGTCTTTCAGCATAATTGTTGGTGATTCAAATGATTATGCTTGTTGAATGTGTAAGAATTGCAATTCTTGTAGCTAAAGATGTGCTCAGTAAGCCTTCTGTCTTTCCTTTCTCTATTTGAAAATTTTCTTGTATCATTTTGGTTATAAAATCACCTTTAATTCACTCAAATGCATTTACTAGTATGAGTGATTGAGACACAGTACAGTCAGATATCCTGTGAATTTCATAAGCATTTAACTTCCATCTTTTCAACTTGCCAAAGTAAAACTTTATT
>JAQHUG010000636.1:21767-45869 GCA_028555095.1 Dicrostonyx torquatus
AACAGTATCCCATTTCTTTTTATTTATTTATTTATTTATTTATTTATTTATTTATTTATTATACATACAGTATTCTATCTGTGTGTATGCATGCAGGCCAGAAGAGGGCACCAGATCTCATTACAGATGGTTGTGAGCCACCATGTGGTTGCTGGGAATTGAACTCAGGACCTCTGGAAGAGCAGGCAATGCTCTTAACCGCTGAGCCATCTCTGCAGCCCCCCTCCCATTTCTTTTTTATGAACAAATAGTATTCCATGTTTTTTTTTTTTTTAAAAAAAATCTAGATTCACAATCAAAAATGTAAATACCATGTCTTTAAAATGGGGTTTGGGGTATAAAATCTTTGAAGGATTCTCTGATAATTTTTGAAGTGGCGGTGCACTGTTTCACAAGGTTTATTGATTTGCATTCTGTGTGTCTGAGTCCCAGACTCAGAGGCAATATTCCGAGGAGGACGTTTTGCGGTGCAGCTAGTCTTCCTGAAAGGGCTGTCACGTCTCTGTTTATTTGGGTGGAGTCAGGGTTGCTAGTGAGCGACCTTAATTTCCCTGTGTCCTTCCCTGGTGTGCAATTACCACACACACCACACACGTGCCTCTGCGTTAGCATTAAGGAATGTTTTGGTGAATTTTCTGTTTTCCTCTGTATGATGGAGTGGTAAAGACTCAGAATGAAAAATGTATTGAGAAGCAGCGGTTTTCAGCATAAAGCTAATTCATAGAATGTCCTTCCCAATGGAATATCCTTCCCAGTAACACTAGTTTGTGCTTTTAATGGGGATATCAATGAGAAACGATTACTCACAGAGCTGAGAAACTCCACGGGTGAAGTGCAATTGGATTGAGGTCAGTGCATCTTAAGCTGAGACCCACCTGGCACCTGATCCTGCCAGGAGCCTACTGCAGTCTAGACATTAGAGTCTTCTAGAAGCCAAGAACCTGTGCCAACTCACCAAGGACCAAATTCACAGTGAGAAATGAGTCATGAGTGAATATTATCATTTTGAATGATAATGTGGACTATTAGTGTAAGTGAATAAATAATATGCTATAAAAAGGTGATACCTTGAATGCCAACAGTTATACTTTGTAAATATTTATCCAAATTTCATTAGTTTGGTAGCTTGACTCAATTTAGCTTACAAATTTTAGCGATGGATGATAATTTCACAAATAGATAAGAGATATAAATACTAGTTTAATTTTAATTTGTAAGAGGTTTCATTAATGTACAATTTGTCATGAAATTAAACTATTCTAAATGTGTAGTGTGGTGATAGTGATACCTCAGCAAATGTGCACAATTATAGAAACATTCTTGCACACTCGTTTTAGAATAGAAGTGCCCTGTTCTGCCGTTCGAAGTCAATCTGTGCTCTGGCTCCAGGCATTTATTGATCCACTTTCTCTACAGTTTTTCCTAATTTTAGAAATGTCATAGGACACAAGCATAACATTTGATTCTGACATTTTTAACGTAGCACAATGCTTTGAACCACACTTTTATCATTTTATTTTTTGTTCTGGATCAACTGCATTGCACTTACTGATCAAACCCATTTTGTTTAACTATTTGCAAACGATGAATATTTTATAATTTTTTCCCTTGGCAGTTGGAAAATCTCTCTTTTCAGTTTAATATATTTGATCTGTTCAGTTTCTTGGAAAAATCTGTAAGCATTTTTTACTATATATAATTTTAGAACTCAACTTTTTATTTTGGGATAATCATACGTTCACATTAAATCATACAAAATAATATGCAGAGATCCATGGGTATAATTTACTCCGTTTCTTCTTTGGCAGAACTATAGTATTGCGGTAGAGCTGGGGTGCAGACATTGATCCGTCACCACACAGAATAGACCCACCAGTGCTAGCTCATCCCTCATTCCACCCTTTTGTGGTCATTGTCACTGTCCTCCAAGCCCCACCACTTATTGGCCCTTGATAGCTTTTAATTGATTATCCATTTCTGTAACTTTGTTATTTCAACATTGTTGTTCTTACCCATGCATCATTTACTAGGATTGATGTTTTCATTCAGCATAAATAGAGATCCATCTAGGTTCTTCCTTCTAAGAGTACATGTGTGTGTGTGTGCATGTTTGCGCGCGCGTGTGTGCGTGTGTGCACTTGTGTGTGGGTATGTGTGCATGCATGTGTGCGTGTGTGTGAGCATGCGTGTGTGTTACATACATGCATACATACATACATACACATGTGTATACCTTTACGTCCCTTTTCTACATAGAAAAATTTCTATTGATTTATCTTCCAATTCATTGATATTTTCATATACTATGCCAAATCTTCTATTAAATGTATCTGGTGAATTTTCATTTTAGTTATTGCATTTTTATTAATTACAGAATTTTTGTGGAGTTTTTGGGGGGTTTCATTTTCTCTACAGAGATTCTCCATTTGCTGAATGGGAATTGCCATGTTTTTTTTCCAAGCCTTTAAGCATGGTTTCTTTGATTTATGAAAATGTATCTTAAAAAGCTGTTCCGAGGTTTTTGCCTCCGAAAGTGATCTCAGTCCGCCCAGAATCACTTCAATGAAAGGTGACACTTTCCTGATATTTGTGTTTGTCTCATAATGTTTTGTTGAAAACTGAACGTTTCAGATAAGAAATGATAGTAACTCTGGAGTCTAATTTTCTCTCTTAAAGATTTTTTTCCTCCAGAAAATCGATTGAACTTTAACTGATGGTGTGTGGTTGCTAATGTCTGTGCTCATTTTTTATAAAGTTATTATTCTCATATTTTAGCCTGGTGTTTAAAGACTACGAGTCTTCATACCCTAGCGCTCAGGCGATTGTTTGTGCTCAGATACATCACACCCATGAGCTATCCTCTCACATCCTTGGGCTTTTTGTTTGTTTGTCTGTTTGTTTTGGTTTTTCGAGACAGGGTTTCTCTGTGGCTTTGGAGCCTGCACTGGAACTAGCTCTTGTAGACCAGGCTGGTCTCGGACTCACAGAGATCCGCCTGCCTCTACCTCCCGAGTGCTGGGATTAAAGGCGTGCGCCTCCACCGCTTGCCATGATAAGGAACAGGCGGAGCCATTTCTCCCTCTCTGGTGTCCTCTGGGTTGGCCAGCTCCACTGTGTTGCCCAGGTGAGGTATAGGGGCCTCTTCCTCTAGCGCTGCAGCTGATGAGGGGCAGGGACAGCTCTCCCACCTGTCTCAGGTGAGGGAGGACCATCTCTCCTCTGCCCATACTACCACAAGACAGCTGACGGACTTATGGGGACAGCTCTCCCATGCTCACGACTTCAGGGCTGGCTCACCCACACCTCTGCCAACAGGGTCAGCTCTACTGTGCTGCCCAGGCAAGATGTGGGTCCACTTTCTGGAGGGCCAAAGCTGGTAAGGCAGAGGGTCAGCTCTCTTGTCCACCACAGGAGGCCCCTCCCCCTCACCAGCACATGACAGATACGGGGGTATGGCCAGCTCCCCCACTCTCCCACAGGCAGGGCTCTCATCTGTGCCTCTGCCAACAGGGTCACCTCTACCGTGCTGTCCAGGTGAGGAACAGAGCCTGCTTTCAGCTTCTCTGAGATTTGTAGGCGTTAAGGGGGAGGAGGGTCAGCTCCTTCCTCTATGGCAGGCGGTGAGGAGGGAGGGTAAGGGGGGAGCATCCCCAACACGTACACATTGCCCACCCTGCTGTATGACAGATGAATGAATAACGGAGAATGAATAAGCTTTCCCTTGCTCACAACATCTGGGCTGTCTCATTGTCTCTGCACCAACAGGGTTGACTTCATTGTGCGGCTTAGGTGTTCAGGTCTTGCTGTCAAGTATTGCAACCGGTAGGGGGCAGGGGCAGCTCCCCACCTGCTGCAGATGGGAGCTAATTTCAATAAAAAAATAAATTTATTCTTAACAGGCCTAATCCTACAGCATGATGAGTATTGGATATCTTTGTTGTTGTTGTTGTCGAAAACCCCACTAAGGGGCACTTTCTTCTCTTTCAGGTAGGATATAACGACGACTTGAAATGACATAATCAAGAGGGAAATCCCACATCACCAGCCACTTTTGTCTTCAGATTCATCTTACCCGGTACCTTCGTTAGGGTTTCTATTGCTGCAATGAAACCCTATGACAAAAGAAAAGAAGTTGGGGAGGAAAGGGTTAGCTCACGCTTCCACACTGCAGTTCATCAAGAAGGAAGTCATGACAGGAACTCAAACAGGGCAAGAACCTCGAGGCAGGAGCTGATGCAGAGGCCATGAAGGGAGCTGCTTACTGGCTTGCTTCCCATGGCTTGCTCAGCCCACCATCTTGTGGAACCCAGGACCAGCAGCCTTGGGGATGGCCCCACCCACCATGGGCTAGCCCCTCCCTATCGATCACTACTTGAGAAAATGCCTTACAGTTGGGTCTCACCCAGGCCTTTCCTCTGCTGAGGCTCTCCCATGACTCTAGCTTGTGTCAAGTTGACACGAAACCAGTCAGTACACCTGGCTCTCAATTTTATATTGATTTTCGAAAGTGCTGAAACACTCAGGCCATCTGATCACCTCTGCTAGACCAGGGATCGATTAACCAAGTGGTAATTCTTGATTTCTAAAATCCCACAAAAGCCTGAATGGCTGAGGAGGGAGGGGAGGTCCTTCAGGGGTGAGAAGAACTTAACCGTTTAGATCTTCATATTCCGAAGTGAGATCTAATAATGACCTCGGACATAACTCTAAAAATCAATTAAGCAATAGAATTTAGATATCCTCTCTTTCTCTATTTTCTTGCTCACAAGCAATGGCTCATCTGGAAATTCTAAACATCCGTGGCTTGCAAAATTACACCTATGAAATTTCAGAAATGACTTTCAATTTTGAATAAAATGTCTACTTTGTCATAATCTGGTAAACCTTCTTTAGAGTATTTTCCTATCTTGTCAAATGCTAGATTGTTTCTCTCCTTTAAAATTTTTAAAGAAGTAGTCTTAGTCTTTGTAAAATAGAATTTTACTGTAGTAAGGGATCGTAGACTCATCTTCTGTCCTTTCTTCCTCACCAAATTCCAGAGAAGAGAAAAGGAGCCCTCAAGAGCCTGGGCTTCGAGTGGCAAGGAAAAGATAGCTAAGTCTGGGTCCCAAGGTTGCACCACTCTGTGCTACATCAGACGAGTTCAATCCAAGCATTAGTTCTTCATCTCACTTAGGACGGGAGGAATGTCACACAACCAACCCAACGATTGTTCAGTTTCTTTATCTTTTTTTGGTTTTTCAAGACAGGGTTTCTCTGTAGCTTTAGAACCTGCGCTGGAACTAGCTCTTGTAGACCAGGCTGGTCTCGAACTCACAGAGATCCGCCTGCCTCTGCCTCCCGAGTGCTGGGATTAAAGATGTGGGCCACCACCGCCCGGCCAGTTTCTTTATCTTTTATACTCCCAAGTAGTACGCACTGAACAGAGTGTGAGGATGGAGATTCACTACTGACCCTATATGGCAGTAAGAGAGAAGGATTTTCAGTAGTGAGATGTGAGCATTCCGTGTTTCTAATTCTGTGCTGTCAACGACAGACTTCTACTAGTTACTTAGCACTTACGAATCATATTATACTTTCAAAATATCTTTCTATCAATAGCAACTTTGTAGCATGAATCAGGCTTTTTTTTTTTTTTTTTTTAAATTTTCTCCTCCCCAAACAGCTGTTTTGGTCCCACAGAATGTTTGAAGAGTTTCACACATGTTTAGCTGTTCAAACGTTTGAAATCTATCTATATCACTGGTTCTAAACCTATGGGTGGTAACCCTTTGGGGGTCAAATGATATCAGATAGCCTGCCTAACGTTATTTATATTGTGATCCATAACAGTAGCAAAATCAAGGTTATGGAGTAGCAACAAAATAATTCTATGGTTGGGGTTACCATAACGTGAAGGGTCGGTCGCAGGTTGAGAGCCACTGACCTATAGGGTGCAAGTCAAAAATGTTGCATGGAGGATGGGATTGGTGTAGGAGGGTTCTTCTGTATTTGGGTTACTCTCATTGGTTGAATAAAGGAGAGGACACAGCCCTTAGGTGGGCAGAGTAGACAGAACAGAAGATGTTGAGAGAGAAGGAAGTGTGCTAGACGCCATGATCCTCCGGCCCAAGGTGGATGCAGGTTTGAATCTTCCGATAAGTCACCACCTTGTGGTGACATACAGACTTTTATAATGGGTTAGTTCTAGATATGAGAGCTAGCCAAGAAAAGGCTAATGATAACAGGCCAGGCAGAATTTAAATGAATACTGTCTATATGTAATCATTTCGGGCATAAACTAATGGCTGCAGCCGGGAGCCAGGCGCTGGGAACAAAAGGGCCCACGCTCCTCCCAGGTGCTGGGAACCCAGCACCCGCACCTCTTACAACATGGGATCAGTCTTACCTTTGGAATTCCTGGTGGGAAAGGACAAGATTGGAGTGCAAGGGAGTCTGAGGCATGGTGGAGAACCTCCTCTCTGAAGGCGTAGTCTCCAGTAGAATTTAATGTTGTAGCTCATCCCTACTTCCTAGAGCCTTGGAGAAGCCTACTTCAGTCTGAAAATCTGCTATAATACAAGACACTGTGGAAACGGAAGGTCTGTTGACATGGTCCATTTCATGCCTTCCTGATCTCACCCTGAAGGAGGAACTGATGAATTCTTAGGGGAGCACACACTTAAGTAGCCTGCTAACTCTGGGTTCTTCTTCTCAGTGGTTATTGACAAGAGCAGACACCTTTGAATGAGCCTTCTGGTATAAAGATTCTGAGCACAAACCCAGAGGCAATTCCAAACCTGGACTAAGAGTACGGCTTTCCTTTGGCATGAGTCAAATAGAAAAGCTCTTTGACTCACAGCCTTTGAGTCGGAGTCACTTGCCAGTCTTTCCTTTGTCCCGTGAAGGCAATTTAAGCACCAAGATAAAGCCAGGCCCTTTGATTCTCAGCTTTCCCTCCTCAGCGACCTCCAAACTCAACCCCCACAAGGAGTAGTAAGTTTTTCTTAAGGCATTGATTTCAAAGAAAGAGTGCTTTATATAAGAAGTTTAGCGATTTGAGGGCTTGGAAGAGTCACTAAAAATTACTGTCAATTCTTGCCTTGAAACTCTCTCACCATGGGACTCAGTGCTTACCAACTTGCGCTGTAGATCTCATTACCTTCTTTTTCCCTTATCTTCCTCCCAAATTAAAATGCTGTTTTACCAACAGGCATAGGCAACTTCAGGATGAAACCTAACGGAGGTTCTGACCCTTCACTGCGACCAATACACTGAAGATGAGTCCCCTTGACTTAGATTTTTAAAGACAGAGTCTTATATTGGGCTGATCACCATCTTCTGTTGTAGTAGGGAGGCGGGCTATGTCCCCGCTGAGGAGTGGGTCCCTTTGTTCCCAGCACCTGTCTCCTGGCTGCAGCCACACGACTAGCTTATACCAGGAAATGATTACACACACACTGTATTCATTTAAATACTGCCTGGCCCATTATCACTAGCCTCTCCTCGGCTAACTCTCACATCTTAAACTAACCCATTCTAATAGTCTGTATGTCACCACAAGGTGGTGACTTATCGGAAGATTCTAACCTGCATCCATCTTGGGCCAGAGGATCATGGCGTCTCTCAGTCCTTCTCTCTCACCACCTTCCGTTCTGTCTACTCCACCCACCTAAGGGCTGTGTCCTATTCTATAGGCCAGGCAGTCCTTTATTCAACCAATGAGAGTAACCCAAAATACAGAAGACCCTTCCTACACCAATCTTCTCTCCTAAACAGCTTTGGTGTTTTAAAGACTTTCTGAGTATTTGCAGCAACACCTGGTAGGGATTCTGGCTCACCTCAGTCAACCGTCCCCTGATCTGTTCAATGATGCCCTCGTTTCAAAGTCCTGATGGATCTTGAACTGTAATGCCTCAACTCCATACCTATAGGAGATCTCACACTTCCAGATTGTTCATAGCTGCAGGAGAAGTCTCTTCATCATCTTTGTGTGACCTTTGCCCTAAGCCCTCTCCTCTCCCTGCCTCCATACAAGCGCAAACCTTCAGGATATCAGACGAAGAGGATAACGAGTCTCAATTACTTGGGCTTTGGGCCCGTTTTCATTGAAGGCCATTTATGTAGTCCAGACTTCAGGATGAAAGTCTAACGGGGCGTTCTTCCATTTGCTCAAAGAGTTAAGCAAGCACAGGGTTTAAAATGATTTCAACCAAAATGCATTTCTGTTACTGAGCATTCTGGGTTTGCAAAAGGAACCAAAGAGTAAGCAATTGCAACAGAGAAACTCGTTTTGATAGACAGAACTGTTAAAAAAAGAGCAGTGGCAATGCTGGAGAAAGCACATAAAACAAGGAAATGGTACAAGGCACACACCAGCTATGCAAGGCATTATTTGCAGACGATTCAGGGAAGTTAGCCCAGAACAACGATCTGTTAACTGGAACCTTGGGTTGTGGGGGAGGTGGGAATATTTCTACCGCTAAGATACCCATTGCCATCCTCTGGTTTTTTAGGACACAGTAGCTGCCAATGAATATTTGTGCAATAAACGGAACACCTGCCAAACTCTCCGATGTTTCCAAACAAACTCTAAAATACTGTGACAATCACTTCTGGGCACGCAGGCCCCGTCTATTGCAAGCTCTGTGGACGAGCGTGGGGCTTCAGTTGGCCTAAGTTCGTTTGGCTGCACAGTGGGAAAGTGGGAAGGGGAAGCAAGCTCCTTAGAAACAGAAGGTTTGACTCCTGCATTATTGCCTGACAGGTTTCTACCCAACTTCTCCCGTCTCCATCTGTGGATCCGAGGTACCCTAACAGTGGGCCAGGGGGGCAGTTCTGTGGTTTTGACGAGGAAGCCCCTCTCTAGGGCACCACATCCACTTCCCTTTCTCGCCTGCACCTGCCATGCTGCCTCTTTCTTCTCTGAAAAGATGCAGAGGTCAAAGCACCTTCCTGTGTGGTGATGAAAAGCTCCCAGGACCAACCTCCTGGGCAGCAACATATCCTCCAGGATCCAGGGATTCCTGTGGGCGCGCTCGCCCCCTTGGATTGTCACAACTCCATAGCTGCTACTCTGGCTCACACTTAAGGAGCGTCTCAGGGTAGCCACCTTTGCGCCCCGGGGCACCAGCAGCGCCCGCAGGATAGGGAATCAGAGGCGGGAAAGGGAATGGGGGACTTGAAGGCTTCCTGCCTTCAGCTGCAGCAGCTGCAGCGGCGGGCAGAGGGGTGGAGGGTTCTGAGCAGGGCTGGAGTCGGGGCCAGGAGGGAGGGAGTTGCATGTGTGAGTGTCGGGGTGTGTGTGGGGGGTGTTGAGGCTGTGCCAGGCGAGCCGGAGGGGTGCCCCGCGCTCCCCCGCCCTCCTTCCGGGAGCGAGGATGCAGACTCTAGAACTGGTGCTGCTGGGCTGAGGAGGAGGCAGGGGAGTTGCAACGCGAGTGTGTCTCCTGCGCGCCCAGAGGAGGGGGGGGAGGCGGAGGAGGAGGGGGAGAATGCCTGGAGCCGCCGCCGCCGCCGCCGCCGCGATGCTCCCGGCTCAGGAGGCCGCCAAGCTGTACCACACCAACTATGTGCGGAACTCGCGGGCCATCGGCGTGCTGTGGGCCATCTTCACCATCTGCTTTGCCATCGTCAACGTGGTGTGCTTCATCCAGCCCTACTGGATCGGCGACGGCGTGGACACCCCGCAAGCCGGCTATTTCGGGCTCTTTCACTACTGCATCGGCAACGGCTTCTCCCGAGAGCTGACCTGCAGGGGCAGCTTCACCGACTTCTCCACGCTGCCCTCGGGCGCCTTCAAAGCCGCCTCGTTCTTCATCGGCCTCTCCATGATGCTCATCATCGCCTGCATCGTTTGCTTTACCCTCTTCTTCTTCTGCAACACAGCCACCGTGTACAAGATCTGTGCTTGGATGCAGCTCAGCTCCGGTGAGTGCGCGCTCAGCTCCGCGGAGGCGGGGGACCCCTGGGTGTCCTCGCTCGGGCGGGGCTGGAGTGGGAGGGAGGGAGGGAGGGAGGGACCGCTCCCCGAGCTCCGCGGTCCGGCAGAGGGGTGTGGAAGGAGGAACCCTCAGCCTTGGCACCGGTGCTCGGTCCCCAGGCTTTTCCGAACCTCCGGAGTGCTAGGGACGCCACCCAGAGGGACGCCCTGGAGGCTGAGCCCTTGTTGGGCAGAGTCCGCTCAGAACTAAAGCTGGGATTGGGGGGCGGAGAAGTCGCCGCTTAGAGACAAGGGGTGTGTGTGTGTGTGACTAGGGAAGACCGGTACAAGCGGGTGAAAAGCGGATTTAGAGATGCTGGCTTGGAGGATCAAGCCAGTCTGTTTAGTCCTTCCCTGGGATTATTTCTGTCTTTGCTTCAGGATGTGTGTGTGTGTGTGTGTGTGTGAGGGGGGCGTGTCAATTTGTCTTGGGCAACCATAAATATTTTATCATCCATCTGGTGATGAGTAAATTCTAATTTTGCTTAGCCCGCCTCCCCCCCCACTCCCGGAGGGGGGGATTTCTCTAAAATAAAAACTGTAGCTTAGAGTGCTCCTCAGCAGCTCTTCGAAGCCACACCCCCAGAGTCTCCTTGTCAGCCAAGGTCCTTCCATCTTCTCTCTAAACAGATTGGGAGGTCTTGAGGGAATCAGGATTTCTCAAGATCTCTTTTGGGGGAAGCCGTGTTGGGAAAGTGGAGACGGGGAAATGCGGTTCTTTAGCATGGCACTCCCATCCGTACTGGGTAGATTGTTGCCAGCTGAGCACTAGGAACACTATGAAGCCCCCCCCCCATCTCCCCAGCCTCAAAGTTATTTTCAATCAAGAAATTATGGTGAGTGGCTTTGAAGAGTGCTGAACACACACTGGTCTTCTGACACCTCCCTTGCTGCTACTGTACCTGCCTCCTCTTGAGTCCCTGACACATTGCTGAAGTCAATTGGAAGAACCTTGAAGGTCTCTGGCAGTTAAACGTCTTCATTGATGGTTTCTTATGGTTGAAGTCACCGCGTTTTAAGATACTGTTTCTTCTATAGTTGAAGTCTTCCAGGAGAGGAGGGCTTTAATCACTGAGTTTATCCCACAGTGTGTAAGGAAACAGTTAAGGGTGCTGGGCCATGCATGCTAAGGTTGCTGTGAGACCATAGCAGAGACTGACCTCGGTGTTCCTAAGAACTGGGGTCACAGGCACTGTATCTGTTTTGGAAGGGTTCATAATCTCGTTAGTTTTGAGAAGAAGAAGTGACGCCTCTGTGAGCCTCTAACGCATATTGGAGTGGTAGTTTTAGCTTTGTCTTGCTAATTTTGCTTTCAGTGTGGAAGTACCTGTGTGGAATGCAAGGGAGGAGCATGCTGTCTTCTTCCTGTATGCAAATGAGCGTATTTACCTTTTGCCCCTCTGCCTCCCCCAACCTGAATGAATTTCTTGCTAATTTTATGGGTGTTTCAGAAGCAGAATCACTGAGCTTTTTCAGTAGACTTACGTATTCTACCTGTTCGTGGTACTTTCCTCTGCTTTGACTTCCAAAATAACCGTGCAAACAGGATGCACATGCTTTAGGAAAAGACTTGACCCTACGCTGCTAATTTTAATTCTTCTAAGTTAAATGACCTATTTAGACTAGTGATTCAAATTAGATTATTTTTCAGACCTCGGTAAGGTCTGAGAGTAGTTTGTGGTCCTTCTCCAAAAATGCATAGTTAAATACTTTATTTTGGTGAGGTTTTATATTCTAAAACTATATTTTTAAATAAAAAGAAAGAAAGCTCTCTTTTGAGGGAAATCATCACTTTCAAAGTTAGCATAAACTTCATTGTAGTCTTTTCCCTTCTCCTGAAATAGATTACGTAGAACATAATAAACACTGGAGCAATGAAACATGATGTTAGGCATGCAGATGCTTGTCTTAAGTACCAATACTATTTTGATTTCCATTCCATTAATTAGTGTTTGTACTGCAGTATGTATGAGGGAATTTTCTTCATCCACAGAATTTAAGATCCCTACAAGATATGTTTTAAAAACCCTCGAAATCCGTTATTTTTACTTCTAGTTTTATTTGTTAATTAACTACATTAATTAAATGATGGCTTATGACATGAGAATTAAGAATTAATTAATTAAGAATCAATTAAGAATTAAATCAGTTATATCTCCAGATTTTAAAGGAATGAGGTCTAAAAGATATTTGTGAGGAATGCTATATTTAACATGGGTTTTAGTTTTTATTAATTTGGGGATGCAAGAAATGTAACATAGTATATGATGTACTAAACATTCTCTGAATGTGATGAACTTTGGATGTCTTTTTTTTTTAGTACTCTTTAATGTTCATAAAATTTTCATGTTTATAATTTAATTACCCAGAATAATCTTAAGGAACATTTTGTAAACATGAAAGGTGAGATTTAATGTAGTATTTTATTATCGGATATTCTTTAACTTTAATTTGAAGCTAAATAACTAACGTGTGTGTGTTTATCTAATTATTTTTAACATGGTAGCATCGTAAGTCAGGTAAAGTATCAAGTCCTAAATGAGGTGATACATTAAGATGACGAATGTAGGTTGTTTTGTAACAATATGATGTCAAGAATTATTCATGAGCCTGGTGCAGTCATGTATGCCTTTAACCCCAGCACACAGGAGGCAGAGGCAAGTGGATCTCTGTAAGTATGAGGCCAGCATGGACTACATAGTAAGTTCCAGGACAGTCAGATCTATGAAGAGAAACCCTGTACGGCTCTCTGGGAGGCCATCCTCCAGCAGCCCAGGACTTTGATAGGAATCCACTATCTGAGGACTGGTTAGGGGGAAAGGCACTCACAAATTCTCTTGATGTGTTCCTTCTTTATTCTTTTTATTCTCTCTCATGTTTTTTTACAGCTTTTATACCCCAACAGAATCTTCCAGGCAGTACCAGAGTCAAAACAGTTGCATTCCATTTCTCAAGTGGATGATTGTAGGGAAAAACATGTTTTTCATCTTCCCCACATAATTAAACATTTTATGTATTATATGCAAAAAACAAAGCATCCCAAGAACCCACGTACCTTCATACCCAATCAACTTGTTACAGATTAACCATGTGGCAAGCAAGGTGTTCTTGTCAGGTCTTTTACTGGCAGGTTGCATTTTGCAGTTACAAAGAAAGGGCCAATGACTTTATTATTTACCTTGAAAAGGAATCTTATAAGGAATCTTAAAGGAATAGCAAACCTAAACGTTTATATATGAAAAGGAATCCATCAGCTCTGCTTTAAGTCTTTAGGGTACATATCCATTCATTAATAGTTTTATATCAGGATTTTGAGGGCAGAAGTGGGTATAAGGAATTAATCATCACCTTCGGTCATCAACCAAACCTAGCAAGGGCAGTGTGTCAGACAGTAATAACTGGGCTGCTCTGCTTTCGTTCCCTGACCTTAGAGAGTTCTTCATTCAACTCTGTGTCTTTCTAAAACTTTAGATTGTCTTCTTGGGAATTTTGCCTCATAGTTATTTAACAAAAACATCTTGGTTTAACTTTGTTATTTTCAAAGCTTCGTTTCAGCTGTGATGCACTCCGAGACCCGTGAATACATCTCGCAGAATTAAGGTTAAAAGAACTTAAACTAGCTACGCTACTGGGACTCAAATGTTAGTCATTAACTTGAGCTGCAAACCCACGCAGCTCGTTAGGTGAGACTCACAAACCCTGGCTGTGAAACATATCCTTGTATTTATTTTTATTCATCAAAACTCTGTATAGGCCATCATTATTATCAAATCAGACAGCACAGCTTTAGGGAGGGGTCATCTTGACAATCCACGGGCTAAAATGCCCAGTAGAACACGATGTTTCCAAGAGATAAACACACTATATTACAGGCAGTGGAGCTCTCCCGATGTCCACTCACACCATGCTAGACACTAGAGAAAGAGAGCCGCAGCAAACCTGTAAAGGCACGCGAAGCAAAAGACATTGCCGGGTCTGCAGTCCGGTGGCCTTGCCTAAATGAGATTGTCCCATCAGAGGATTCCCTTCTGATGGGCTGACACCTGGAACTTCAATTGAAACTCACCTCTCCTCTGGCATGGCCAATGGCAACCCTGTCCCAAAACTTTAATCCCAGCACTCAGAATGCAGAGGCAGGTGGATCTCTGTAAGTATGAGGCCAACCTGGACTATATAGTGAGTTCCAGGTCATTCAGATCTATGAAGAGAGACCCTATCCCAAAACAAAACAAAACACCAAAACCAAAGAAACCAAAAAAAAAAATCCCAAACAAACAAAACAAAACAAAATGAAGAAGAGGAGGAGGAGAGAGAAAGAGGGAGGAGGAGGAGGAGGAGGAGGAGGTGGAGGAGGAAGAGAAGGAGAACTTTTTAGAAACTAATATGTCACTCTGCCTTTGGGAGTAAACACACACACACACACACACACACACACACGGACTCTGCCTAGTATAGAGACTGGGGGCATAAAATAATGGGCGGGATAAATAATGATGCAAGCCTTTCTCATATCTTCAGACAGAAAACTCTTTGAAAAGAAAAGATAAACTTTTTCTTTCTTTTGTGATTTCTGTAACAGAAAGGGAAAACATATCTGTAATTGTCAGGCGAGGTAATGAACTCCCATTTCTTCCTAAAGTCAACACAGAAGGGAACTTGACTACTCCAACACTTCATTCTCCATCTCTGTCTCTCTGAAGCAATGCTCCAATCTCCAGGATTATATAATGTCCCAGGATTCCCAAAGTCCAGGAATAGCCAAACTTTACAGAGGTGTTTTGTTTGCTTGGTTCACTGATTGTAGATCTTATCTTGTTTCTAGAAACCTATGTGGCCAAGGGGATATTTTCTTTTTCATCAACTAAGATATGGTAGAATTTATGGCTTTGTCTCTGCTCTAGATTTCTTGGTGGAAGACAGCTAACAAGGAAGTGTTTACTTTTATCTGTGAGATGGAGGGGATCTTTGTTGTAATTAGGGGAGAGACATGCGTGTTGTTTGTTCCCCGCACCCAGCTTCCAAGCCCCCAGCCACTGGCCCGCTCAGCGGCTGGCTGGCCGCCTGCACCCGAAATAACCACGTGAGGACGGTATTCATTTAAACTCTGCCTGGCTTATTATCACTAGCCTTTTCTTGGCTAGCTCTCATAATTAAACTAACCCATTATAAAAGTCTGTAAGTCACCACGTGGTGACGTACCGGAAAGGTCTAACCTGCATCCATCTGCTACAGTGGCTCGTGGCGTCTGGCTCACTTCCTTTCTTCTCCTCCCAGAACTTCCGTTCTGTCTACTCCGCCCACCTAAGGGCTGACTTAACTATAAGCCAGGCAGCTCTTTATTTAACCAATCAAAGCACAGAAATACAGGTGGACCCTCCCACAGATCTTACTCAGATTAGGTTTCTTATTCAGGAGCTAATAGAACAGAAGTGGATTTCATCTCCCCCAGCCCATCCTGGGCTCCTGAGTGTGACAGGAGGGAGCAGCATCACAGAGGCAAGATTATATAGTGAGGGCTTGCTCAGTGTCTCCTTAGTTTCCTGAAAAGTATTTTTAGCCAGCTAACTTTCTTCATTTACTTAGAGTCACCAAAGGTCATCGCTATGGCTCTAAGTCTTTTATGCAGAACCTTTAAGTCATCCTCTCTCATGACACCCTGCTCTTTCCCGTGAGCATTTGATATTACAGATTGCTCATGTGTTTATTAAAGGTCTGTTATCTCCAGAACTCTGAAAGTTGGACCTCACTTTTTTTCTTTATATGGTAAAGAGGTCAAGAACATGCGTGTCTGTTGGGGTTAAAAGGTGCACGGTACAAGTTCAGTACTGGTGCTTATTTTGTGAGCCCAGAAACTGCTTTCTATGCCTAAGCTGCAAATGGTTGTAATTAGTTTGGTACATTTGTGTGATGAAATGAACTAATGTTTATGTCGGTATCTGGTTCACGGTAAAACAAAATAAAACCAAAACAACACTATGTGACTGTTAGGAGTGGTTGCTGTTGTCTTATCAAGGTGCATACTATATATTCAGTAAATTTATATTGAGTTAATTAGTGAGGAGAAACATGATGATGATATTGAAGAATGAGTTAATTAGTGAAGAATAATTATCATATTGAAGAAATATGGAAGGAGTGTTAGATTCCTCATGTCCTGCCGTGAGAGTCATGACATTCATCTCTGTGGCCTCACCAGCAGATTCAGTGAGGAAACACTTTCCTGTTGTTTGATGGCTACGGTTGTGACACGGTGGCCCGTTTGGTGATGAGATTTTCCCGAATGGAGGGTTCTCTGATGTTCAAGTAATGATCTTTATTACAACACCAAGAAACAATCAACCATATCTCAGTCTTCATAGATTTTTTTTTTCTATCACCATTTAGTCTCTCACAAAGCAAAGCCGTCAGTAAAAACAGCACCAACAGATAATGCTGGTCAGAATGGTGCTTTGATGTGAGAATCACGAGTTTTGGCTGTCTTTGAAGAGTGGGACCTGTTCCAGTTTTTTTTTTTTTAATTTTTGTTTTTGTTTTTAAAATGAACTCCAGGGACATTCGGTACCAGCAGAGAGAGTGTGTTTTCCAGGATTTTGGGTTTCTGCATCCGGGCCATGGTGCAGATTTATTCAGAGAGCTTGTGGTACCTGCTCAGAAGTGGGGTGTGCAGGGCTGGGAACAAGCTTGGTGTTTACTCAAATGCAAACTCGGTGTTCAGGACGATCCAAAGACCTTGCTATTTGGCTAGTGCTAAGTGTTTTCAGTGAGAAAGTTCTTACACCAAGGAGAAGCCAACCTATCCTACATTATGTCAAGAAATACCTTTGAGTGGAGCTCATCCACCCTTCATCCAGTGTCCGAACTTTCCCTAAACACGCATCTTCCCCTACCATTGAAAATGTCCCTGCAGGTGCAGAGGGAAGGGTGTGTGGGGGTGGGGAATGATGTTTCATTTCCTAACAGCATTGCATACAATGAATACATACACTTTTATCTGTCACTTTAAAAAATTAATACACTTTCAAAGACCTTTCTATTCACCACTCCGAACAGGCAAGGAAATTATTCGAAACAATTTTAGAAACTGTTTCCTTTTCTTACGTGTGAGTATGACAAGGGAAGTGACAATTAAAGTGATGTTGTAAAATATATTGATGTAAATGTCAAAACAAACAATTTTTTTCTAACAGCCGGGTTTGAAGTGGGGATCTGAGAAACCTAACAGGACCCATGTAAGCTGTATGACAGACGTTCTGTTATGAGTTCCACGCTCTTGGCACAAAACCGCACATTAGTTTTTGTATAATAAACATGTCAGCAATCTGTTTGTTTATTCATAGATAATTAATAAATGTACCGAAAGCCTAACTAGAGCGCAGAGTGACGGAAGCTTCCCGTTACAATACCTATCTAGCCGTTGCTGCTTCGGAATGATGCTGTGACCCAGGAAAGAGTCCAGATAGCCAGGTCAGCATTGACACTGCACCTACCTCAGAAATCTTTCAAAATAAACAAACTTTTAAACGAAAAAAAAAAAGCAGACACAGAACCTACGACTGGGATGGCGGTACACGACTCAGACCACTTCTTAGTGTGTGTGCAGAGGGAGAACTTAGAACACGTCGGCGTGAAGCAAAGAACCACTCCAGGAGAATTCTAATTTGAGGGATTAATGGTATGATAATTAGAGCACTTTTAAAGTATATTTTCCATCATATAGTTGAACTCTGGGGGTCAGCACCATCTTTAATTAATGTGAGTTTTCCTTATCATAATGAGGCAACGAGAATTTTTATTTGACACGGGGAAAGACAGAAAGGCTGACCTCTACTTTTAACAACAACAGGCAAGATATTAATGCTGACAGAAAGGGACTGCTTCAGATACAGATCGTAGATAAACTATTTAGTGATTTAAAGACAGTCCTGTTATGGAAATCATTGGAGCATTTAGAAGCTCAATAAGAACAGCCCTCAACATCCTTGGACGTTCACAGAAGTAACTTCATAATTGAACACAATTTGACATCATCACCGTGGCTCTGTTCTGTGATGTGCCAATGGCCCAGCATTCTGACCATTCAAACTGTTGATCACCCTAGGTGTCATCTTGATCATCTTTCTCATCTTTGCTGCTAAGATAAAATAGGAAAATGAGTGGCTTACAAGAGGAAGGGTTTATTTTTATTCTCTGATCTCTTCCTAGAAGACTAAAGAAGGCAGACATTTCTTTTTTTAAGGTTTATGTTTGTGTGTATTCCTGCAGAGACAGACAGACACATACACACGCATGTATGTGTATGTGTGTGCATACGTGTGTGTGTGTGCGTGCACGCATGCGTGGGGCTCACGTGCACAATCAAACCTCTGGAGGCTGGAGAGGGCATCAGATACCCTGGAGCTGAAGTTACAGGTGACGGTGAGCTGTGTGACATGGGTACCAAAAACTGAACTTACGTTATCTGGAAGAACAGCAAATGTTCTTAACCACCTCTCTAGCATGAGAGGGCACCCATTTCTGAAATAGATTTGCTGGTATGGAATTGGCCATAATTAATTTTGGCATCTTTCTTAGCCCTAATGAAATCAAGATCTGCAACAGCAAAGAGGCTGCCTATGTATGTGTACAAAAGGAAGAAAGATACTGAAGATTGGTCTCAGTGAAGTTAGTTTCCCAACTATCTATGATTTTGAGATTATGATTGATCAGTGAATGGGCTAGTGGAGAAGAAAGGAAGGGTAATAGAGATTGGCAGCAAATAGTTAAATATTTAAAAAGTGTCCTTAACTCAGAAGGGGGCATGCAGAATTTGAGTCAAGAAAATTCTTTATATTATCGAAAGGACTATCTGAGAGTCATTGGAAGAGTCCTCAGTGTTATCTAAACCACAGTATGTGTCAAGGACTCTCGATTGAACAGTGTTCTTAGTTGCTTTCAAAGAAAACCAAGATGGGATGCTGAAAAACGGAGATAGGAAGCATGTGTTACATTGACGGGAGATCCAATGTCCAACTAATAGGACAATTGATCAAGCTGTGGTGAACGACAGGAACATGGACGAAGGAAACCAAAGGTTACAGAACTGTCAGCAAAACAGGGAGGGCGAGGCTCGAGATAGAATGGCCTGTGGGATCTAAGAACATCAGAGGCCTGTTAAGTTTGGCATGCCAGTGACTCAAAACCACCTTGCACAGAATAGGAAGTGGACATGTACATTACGGTATGGAGCTGCGTGCCAGCGCTACTTATCAAGACTTGCGGTTTTGCCCCTTGTACAGGGAGCTATATAAACTGGAAGATCAAGCTGTCCAGCAGCAGAGATGGTCAGACTTCTTGTGTGGTGATGAAAATGCTGAATATCAAAACAAAGCCAATATAAGAAAGTAAAACGCCACTGTGGGATATGACAAGGTGTTCTTATACAGTCTTACCTTACAAAGTCTAGGTAGAGATTTGAAAAGTTAAATTGATTTCTGTAATGTCTCCAAAGGGGAAGGAGAACTCAGAGAGTATTTGAATGAGTGTATTTATAATACATTAGAGAATATGTACTGCTATACTAGATTGATTTAATTAATACAATCACTGGTGATATTGTGAGCCTATGCATTTATTTACTTAGTTTTAACAAGTTGACTAACTTCCTAACCACTTATATTACAAAAACCTTCACAGAGAAAGGTATTCTGTACTTACTGTTTTAAAAGCCATGGATAGTGACCTTTGGATGGTTATAACATCTGTTTAATAGATTAATGATCAATGTTGACACTGGATTAAAATAGAATAAAAATTGCAGATACTAAGGGTCTTATAAAATGTATTTAAAAATATTTACACGAGTACACATGCATGTTTGCACTAGGCTGTACTGTGAAATGTAACTAATTGTGAGCTATCATTAGCAAGTCTGAAAGACACTTCCAGGCACTTAGGCCATCTTCATTTTCTTGGGTTTATTTTTCTTAGGCTTATACAACTGTATAAGATTTCATAAGATTGTAGAATATTTCAAAGTGTTACAGACATGAAAAACATATTACCCACTGTTCATGTTTTGCCGTGCTTTTACCAAGAAATCAAATACTAGGAAAACTTCAAATGTAGGGTGGAATTAAAAGCAGAACAGAAACAGGGAGCAACCTTAGCTGGACAGAAATTTAGCGGAGCTGGGGCTTCACAATCTAAGAGACCGAACAGAAACATGTATCTTTTGTGTTCTCAGGACTATTGAACTAAAGTCCGTAAGACACCAGACACTGAAAGAACCCTACAGCAGGCCTTGGGAAGCTTAGCCAAAGTTAGGGCTTTGGCTGAAGAGCTCAGAACTGGAGGTGTCATCAGTAATCACAGAATTTAGTGTGCAGAAACAATTGCAATCACAGTGTCCCACCTAGCAGGTGACAATTGTGTCACATGTGTGGCTAATCTACCCCGTTCTGAGGATTTAGAAGGAAAAGAGTGGATACATTGTACAGCCTTATAAAAGCCATTGTGGTTCTGAGGATTTAGAAGAAAAAGAGTGGATACATTGTACAGCCTTGTAAAAGCCATTGTGGTTCCTGGACCGAGTTCTGCACGTTGCGAAAAAAGCACATTCAGAGATCCGCCTGCCTCTGCCTCCCGAGTGCTGGGATTAAAGGCGTGCGCCACCACCGTTGAGTTTAAGACCAGCCTGGTCTACAAGAGCTAGTTCCGGGATAGGCTCCAAAGCTACAGAGAAACCCTGTTTCGAAAAAAACCAAAAAAAAAAAAAAAAAAACCAAAACATTCAGTTAGGGAGTTTAATTTGGTGTTAACAGGGTCTAGTGATTGCCCCTTTACAATACAAAGGAGGAGGAATGTATTTTGGAGATAACTGTAAACTATTTTGTAACTTTGACTGCAGAATCTTGGTTGGAAAGGGAAGCTGTGTTTAAACCTTGTGTGGTGCATTTTTTTTTTAACTGTTCAAGACCCAAGCACTTAGGTTCTCATATGAAGCTTTTCCAACGGATAAATACTTTTCACCATTATCAAATCAAAATCGGATACTTCAGTCCCTAATGACATCATTTATTGAAAATATTTAAGAAGTAGAAAGTTTTTTGTTCTGTGCTATTTTTAATACAGTTATGATATACGGAAAACTGGGCTTTTCAATATTGTGTCTTATTTTTTCTAAGCAAAGAAGAAAATATGGCCAAATAAAGACCCAGTTATTTACAAACATGTTAATTCCTTGTACTTATTTTGCTTTTTAAAAGTAGGCTAGTTTTTTTTTTATTGATGTCTCTATTTTAATTTGAACCAAAAAGTTATTGTGAACTGAGTATGTAAGCTTGCTATGACGACATGTCTGACTGTGATCCACAGGAGGGTTGAACGACGGGAAAGTGAACACTCTGTGCCTTATATAATGTTGAGATCCCTTGTGTGGGGACTGTCCAGTGCTCTTGTTGACAAGAGAGTTGACCAAATAAGCCTGCTCCATCAGATTTGATTTCCGGGGATGCCAGCAAGCACGGTTGAGGTGTCTTCCCTGTCCTTTCTAACTTCCAGCGAGAAGAGCTTACACAGGAGAAGGGCCAGCGTCCACCCAGCTCTTGTTCACAGGACCCAGGACCCCTCTACTGACCACAGGATGGTCTAGGGGGAACCCGTCATCTCCTGTGTTCCAGAACTTTGCCATTCACAGGGTCATGTCCCCGGCACGCTTTTTTTCTTTTCCTTTTTTAAAAAAGGTTTATTTATTTATTTATTTATTCATTTATGTATAATGTTCTGCCTGCATATATGCTTACAGGCCAGAAGAAGGCACCAGACCTCATTACAGATGGTTGTGAGCCACCATGTGGTTGTCGGGAATTGAACTCAGGACCTTTGGAAGAGCAGGCAATGCTCTTAACCACTGAGCCATCTCTCCAGCCCTGCAAGCATCTTTTTTCTTTTTGCCTGTGACTAAGACCCATGGTCTGTGTTATGGAAAATACTTATTTTTAATTTGAAAGTCTTGAATTTTTCTTAAGAAATGGAATTTCTACCTCTATTTTCTAAGTTTGCAAAATATTGTCAAAGTTACTGCAGAGATTCAAACATAGTGCCCAGCTTATGGCCACCTACACTAAATGGCTGGTTAGAGCTTTGTAGTTCAGAATTCACTAACTCGGTGACTTGCCAAATGTCCAGATCCCTTGTGTGAGGACTGTCCAGTGCTGTTGAAGGTTTTGCCAATGGTACCTTCAAAGAGATAGTTAACAGGAAGTCACAATAGTTTATTCAAAGTTCTAATGCTTCATAGAAACTAATTTCTCTAAATTTTAACACCAAAGCAAGGAACTAAAAGACTATCCAAGGGGATACATTCAGGGGAAGAAACTTCCTGTGTTACTGCACACAATCTGATTAATTCTTTCCTTCTCTTTCTCAGCTTTCACGTGCTGTTCTGCGCTCTCCATCCTCCCACGTGTTATCTTGAGAATAACTTCAAATAGAAAGCATGCGGGGGGGAGGGGGCGCTGGAGAGATGGCTCAGTGGTTAAGAGCACTGCCTGCTCTTCTGTGCCTGCTCACAACCATCTGTAATGAGGTCTGGTGCCCTCTTCTCACAGACAGAATATTGTGTACATAATAAATAACTAAATAAATAGATAAATAAATAGATGCTTGCTACACACATCCAAAATAAAACACTAATCATCCGATTTAGCTACTGGCATTTATCTACTTATTTCGGTTTAATTTCTTAAGCAAGAGAAAATGAATGATCTCTGCTCTCTCCTCTGGATGCTACTCAGAGAAAGCATAAAGCCCATCTCGTTTTCCCTACCCCAAAGCAGTTCCTGAACATTATCTGGTTCCCATTTTATCTCTGTGAGAACCTGGACAGACAATTCTTTAGATGAAACCACCAAGAAAGCACTCTTTCTGCACAATGCCAGGCCTTTCTTTTCCATCTCCTACTGGGGGAGTTCTTGATCCTCCTCAGAACCCCCCTACCATAACTCCAGAGCCCACCAGAGCATCTACACCTGAACAAACCAAATTGAAGCTCTGAAACCACACGGATGGTCCAGCTGTGCATGGCACACCGGCACAGCAGTGGGAAACTTACTTTGTGAGGGAGGGGGGCAGAATTTAATGTGCAGAACAGAGGGAGGAACTCTGCAGTCAATGTAAGTTTTTGACAAGGACAGCTTTCCTTTGCCTATTAAATAATTGAGTCTTTTTAATGAAGCATCTCTAAAAAAAAAAACCAACCTAAAGATTACAAAGGAGAACCCTCAGTGCTGAAACTTTAATTGCAATAGATTTATTGAGAACATCAAATGAGGCTAAAACACAGTTCCTCACCTCTAAGTCTTGTGCTATCATGAACAATTACTGCATTGGGTATTTATTCCTCAAATGTTGCCCATGTTTGCTGTAGAAATATGACTTTTAGGAAATCAAACTTGGACTTACCACCATGAGAGGGTCTTAAATTTACTTTTGTAGATATGTTATTTAGCATACCCATCATTTTTGCTTTGGTTAGCATTTAATAAAATTAGTTGTTTCAGTTCATCTGCAAACACATTATGAAAAACGTGCTCTACCTTTGTCTATAAGTGCCCATGTGGATGCGTTTGCACACACACACGCATGTTCATGTTTGCTCTCGGTTCTGTGTATGTGTTCGTGTTAGCCTGTGCTTTTTACTGGGCATCTTATATTTTTATTGGGCTTCACATATGCTGGGAAGGGCTCTGCCTCTAAGCTGTGTTATACTAAGGCTTTTATATGCATGTTTTTGTTTTTTGTTGTTGTTGACTTTGTGTGTAGAATGGTGGTGCTGGGAATTGTAGTTCTTAACTCACACATACTAGGCCAGTGCTCTACCACTGAGCTGTGTTGCCAGCTTGTATGTATAAGGAAGAACAAAGTGATCATTTTTCTACCTGCTAACCACTGTCTACTTTCTCCGATTTTGTGTTGTTAAAAACCTCTAAGAAGCCGGGTGATGGTGGCGCACGCCTTTAATCCCAGCACTCGGGAGGCAGAGGCTGGTGGATCTCTGTGAGTTCGAGACCAGCCTGGGCTACAAGAGCTAGTTCCAGGACAGGCTCCAAAGCCACAGAGAAACCCTGTCTCAAAAAAAAAAAAAAAACCCAAAAACCCTCTAA
>JAQHUG010000636.1:48119-58570 GCA_028555095.1 Dicrostonyx torquatus
CTGGAGAGATGGCTCAGAGGTTAAGAGCACTGCCTGCTCTTTCAAAGGTCCTGAGTTCAATTCCCAGCAACCACATGGTGGCTCACAACCATCTGTAAAGGGGTCTGGCGCCCTCTTCTGGCCTGCTGGCATACACACAAACAGAATATTGTATACATAATAAATAAATAAATATTTAAAAAAAAAACTAAACTGAAAGTAGGAAGAAAGAAGGTGGTGTAAGATAGTAGGAGAAAAATGCTAGAACCTTACTGGTAAGCCACAACCTCGTGGCAAATACACAGATTCATAGAAATTAACCCTAATTTAAGATGTAAGAGCTAGTTAGGAATACACCTAAGCCATTGGCCAAACAGTGTTGTAATTAATATAGTTTCTGTGTGATTATTTAGGCTTGGGAAACCAGGGACCAAAACAGTCTCCACTTACAAAAACACATTTGATTATAAATGCTGCTGGATTAACCCAACCTATGTATTTTGAAAATACCTTGACCTCAAAATTTAAGTCTTTAAACTTTGGAGAAGAGGGTTTTGTTTCCACAGGAAATGAGAGGCTGTGGATTCATTCTGGGTTAAGAAAAATAAGGTTTGATCAAGGAAGATCCCCCCCTGAAAAATCTCCAGTGGGAACAGACGTCCCAGATGATCCAACATTTCAGAGCACCTCTGCTGCAGTTTCCCCTGAGTTCTACATCCAGAACTCAGGACAGCTGATTGAGATGATTCAGCCTTACAGAATACTCCAGTCAGGACTTCTCCATAATCCTAAATTTTCTTCAGGTCTCCATAGGATTGTCAGTGCCCCCAATCAGCAGGGAATAGCCTAAAAAACCTATACCCACACTCCCAAAAAAATGGATTATGAATGTTCGTTTTTGTTTAGCTTGCTGGTTGGAAGTCATTAGAGATAATGGTCAGGAAAAAAAAGCTAAACAATGGAGATTTTATTCAGGGTTCTTCTTTTGAAAAGAAAAAAAAGGGAGAAATGATATTGGATAATGCTCTTGTATATTATAAAGAATTGCCACTCGTAGTGGTTTAATAAGATGCTGATTGGCCGGTAACCAGGCAGGAGGAATAGGCAGGGCAATCAGACAAGGAGAATTCTGGGAAGAGGAGAGGCAGAGACATAGTAGTCATGCCGAAGCAGAGAAAGCAAGACGAGAATGCCTCACTGAGAAAAGATACCAAGCTACATGGCTTAACATAGATAAGAATTATGGGTTGATTTAAGTTGTAAGAGGTAGTTAATAATCAGCTTGAGTTAATAGGCCAAACAGTTTATAATTAATATAAGCCTCTGTGAGTTTCTTTGGGACTGAATAGGACCAGATGGGACAGAAGCTTCTGTCAACATATAAGAACTCCGGAAGTATTAGCTTTTATCATTGTTACTTTCAATGCTCTCATCTTTGATTTGCTTCGTTGAAGTAGGTCTCTCCGGAACACCCCATGCTCTCCCTCACTTTCTGTCTCCAAGCCTCATCTCTATCCTGCACAGCTCAACTCCTGTGTGCATCTCCTTTGCTGAGCACAGCTTCTTGTCCTGACCCTCCCAATTCGCTCTGCAAACTGGAGTTCCTGACACCACCTCCAAAGGAAAACAACGTTACGACATTGCAGTAGGTACAGTGAAATTTCCTCTTCACCCCAAGCATTTTACACTTCATGGAAAGAACTCAAGTTAGAGAACCATCTGTCTTTTTCTCCAGGGCCCTGAGGTTTCTCTACTCTTTCCCCCTTGTTTAGGACAGATTTTTGTGGGCCCTATTTCCAAGTCTCAAGCCAAGCTTTCTGGGTCCAGCAAGTGTGGGATTCATGTAGATGTCGCCATGCATTTTTTTGGCTTCTCTTCCAGGAACAGTCAGATTTCCCAATTCTACTTAAAAAACGGTCCAGAAAAGCCAATAAAAACCTGGCAACTGAGAATGAGTGACTATTCAACTGCACTGGGCAAGTGCCTGATTTTAGTGGGGAGCCTGAGGCGATTATCCAGAAAGGCAATTTTTCCTCTGCAGGTCTGGATGGCTCACAGGAGCCCCAAAGGAGTGAAATTTACAGAATTTTGTTTGCGATACTTTTGTGAGGAAGCATCCTATCCCTGAGATTATCATGAAACCAAGCATTCTGTCCATTTTATACTATTTTTAAAAAAATAACACACCATGGACTAACCTATAAAGTAAGAAATTTAGCAACTAATAGAGGATGGGCTCCATATCTCATAAGAAGTCGCACGGAACAGACGTCATACAGGTGTCCCACGCTGCTGTGCTCTGATATCAGGTAAAAGAGACTGGGGGTGCTAAGGGCAAGAGGTTGCCACTTCCTAAAATCCCTTGATACTCTGTCATTGAATCACATTAGTTCCCTTATTTATGCTTCTTTAGACGTTGGCTCAGGGTCTGTGTTCCCAAAAGATGATAAGCCATTCATTGATATGTTACTAACGACATTGGATTCTGGATGCAAGAAATATTTGCTTATTTAGAGTAAGATAAAGAATAGTCTTTCCTGGCTACCTGAATCTGAACTGTGGCACTTTCTTTTCTCCATCTTAATAGAGAGGTAAATGAGTGATAAGCCTCACTTATCATGAGGGCAGGTGGGATAACCTTCATGACACCAGGTGCACCATCTTATTTATAGAACCCTGGAATATGCTAGCATGGTGCCTGCTGCTTTAAATGCAACACCACCTTAATTTTCCTTTTTTTTTTTTTTTGGGGACTGTGGGTGTAGGTTTTTTAGGCTATTCCCTGCTGATTGGGGCACTGATAATCCTATGGGGACCTGATATCTTCAACATTATTTTCTTTTTTTTATTTATTTTTTTTTTTAAAAATTAACCTTAAATTTTATTTATTTGTTTATTTATTATGTATACAATATTCTGTTTGTATGCCCGCAGGCCAGAAGAGGGCGCCAGACCTCATTACAGATGGTTGTGAGCCACCATGTGGTTGCTGGGAATTGAACTCAGGACCTTTGGAAGAGCAGGCAATGCTCTTAACCGCTGAGCCATCTCTCCAGCCCCCAACATTATTTTCTTATTTGTTGTTGATATAACTGAAGCCCGGAGAAATTCTGGAACTTGTTAAGAGACATCTATCTGCTAAGTGGAAAAGCAAGGCTTGATCCCTTCTTCTATGACTTTTTTCTAATTAGTCCCTTTTATCCCAGTTTCTTCATTTCCTAGTTTCATTGATTCCTTATCTACTATCAAAGCATTGTGACAAGTCTGTTGTGTCTTCTTGTGTTTGTACAAAATTTTGTTCTGAAATTCTTCCTTTTAGTATTAACTTTTATATATTCTAAATTTTAATTGAATTATTTTTTGATATCTAGTTTCTTGATTTTTTTATATGTATTTTGGATATTAGTCCTCTATCGGATGCAGAGTTGGTAAATTTTTCCCCATTCTGTAAACTGCTGCTCTGTCCTATAGATGATGTCCAGAAGCTTTGCAGTTTCATGAGATCCTATTCATGAATTGTTGATCTTAGTGCCGGCACTGTCAGTATTCTGTTCAGGAAGTTGTCTTCTGTTTCAGTGAATTCACGGCTATACACCAGCCTCTTTCTATAGGTTCAGTGTATCTGGATTTTATGTTGAGATCTTTGACATACTTGACCTGAGTTTTATGCAGGGTGATAAAAACTTATCTATTGGGATTCTTCAACATGCAGACAACCAATTTGACTAGCATCATTTCTCGAAGACTCTGTTTTCTTTTCTAATATGTATTTCTGACTTCTTTATAAAAAATGAATCAGTTGTTCATAGTTGTGTGGAATTATGTCAGAGTCTTCTACTTGGTTTCATTGATAGCTTGTTTGTTTTTATGTCAATACCGGGTGATTTTTATTTTTGTAGATCTGTAGTACAAACTGAAATCAGGCACGGTGATACCTCAGTAGTTCTTTTATCATTCAGGATTGTTTTAGTGATTCTGAGTTTTTTGTTTATGTAAATGAAGTTCAGGATTGTCCTTTCGAGATCTGTAAAGAGTAGTGATGAAATTTTGATGGTGATTGCATTGAATCTGTAGGATGAATTTTGATAGGATGGACATTTTTACTATGTGATCCTACCAATCCATGAGTGTGGCAGATCTTTCCATATTCTGATATCTTCTTTACTTTCTTTCTTCAAAGACATGCAGTTTTATCAAATAGGTCTTTCCCTTGCTGGGTTACAGTTATTTCAAGATATTTTATATTATCTGAGACTATTGTGCAAACTTCCCTGATTTCTTTCTCAGTTCATTTGTCATTTATAAACAGTAAAGGTACTGATTTTTGAGAGTTAATTATTTATCCAGCCTTTGTTGAAAATATTTATCAACTGTAGGAGTTCACGGGTGGGATTTTTGGGTTGCTTATATATGTATGATAATATCACCTGCAAATAATGACACTTTGACTTCTTCCTTTCCAGTTTGTATCCCCTTGATCTCCTTCAGTCTTATTGCTCTAGTTAAACTTCAAGTACTATATTTATAGATAAGGAGTGAGTGGACAACCTTGTCTTGTTCCTGAGTTTACTGAAATTGCTTTGAGCTTCTCTCCATTTAATCTGTTGTTGACTAACGGCCTGCTATAGTAAAAGTCGTTTTTATTATGTTGCAGTATGTCCATTGTACCTCTAATCTCTCTATGAATTTTATTATAAAAGGGTGTTGAATTTTATTAGAGGCCTTTTCTGCATCTAATGAGATAATTATGTGCTTTTTGTTTGTTCAGTTTGTTTATATGGTGAACCACATTGACAGATTTTCCTATGTTCAACCATCTCTGCATCTCTGGGATGAAGCCTACTTGATCATGGGGGATAATCTCTTTGATGTGTTCTTGGATTTGGTTTGCATGTGTTTTATTGAGTTATTTTTGCATCTATGCTCATAAAGGAAATTGGTCTTTACCTTTTTTTTTGTTGAGTCTTAACATGGTTTGGGGTATAAGGGTTACTGTGGCCTCATAAAATGAATTGAACAGTGTTTCTTCTGTTTCTATTTTGTGGGATAATTTGAGGAGTATTGGTGTTAACTCTTCTTTAGAAGTCTGGTAAAACTCTCTGCTTAAACCATCTAGCCCTGGGCTGTTTTTTTTTTTTTTTTTTTTTTTTTTGGTTCAGAGACTTTTAGTAACTGCTTCCATTTCACTAGAGATAAAAAGTCTATTTAAGTTATTTACCTGATCTTGATTTACCTTTCATAAGTAGTACTTTATCTTTTTTTTTTTTTTTTTTTAAGATTTTCCAAGTTGGTGGAGTACAGGCTTTTAAAGTATGTCATTATGATTCGCTGGGTTTCCACAGCGTCTGTTGTTCAGCAATATCTTGTTAGTTTTCTCAAAGAACCAACTCTTTGTTTTATTGATTCTTTGTATTGTTCTTTTTGTTTCTGTTTTATTGATCTCAGCTCTCAGTCTGATTATTTCTGGCCATCCTCTCCTTTTAGGTGTCCTTACTTATTTTTGTTCTAGAGTTTTCAGGTGCGCTGTTCAGTTGCTAACGTGAGATTTCTCCAGTACTTTCCTTTTAACACCGCTCTCATTGGGTCCCACAAATTTGGGTATGTTGTATATTTATTTTCAACAAATTCCATAAAGTCTTTCATTTCTTTCCTCATTTCTGTCTTGACCCATTTCTCCATTCAGCAGAGCGTTGTTCATTTTCTGTTCTTTCTGCTTTTGTTGATATTCAACTTTTATCTGTGGGGCTCTGATAGGATGCGTGTAGTTATTTCCTTTTTTCTTCTGTTGAGCAAATTTATTTTTAAATTTCACTTTTGTGTCTTAAAAAAGTAAATCGTCAAATCCGCCCCCATTCCTTTTCCCTCTGATTCAGTTCTCAAATTCGCCCACCAATATTCCTTCCCAGCTGAGTCTGCTTAGTGCTGTCAGTGTGTGCGTGGACCATCACTGGAGCATGGGTAGCCTCCCCGGGGCCACATCTCTTAAGGAAGTGCACTCACCATCTACCACCAGCTACCAGTGGCTATTAGCTCCTCAGCTAAGGAAGCTAATGATGGCTTCCTGACAGCCTCGGCACTCCATGCTGGGGTTTTGTCTGGCTTTATCTTATGCAGATTTTGTATGTGCTGTCACAATGGAAGTGACTTCATGTATGTGAAGTCACAATGGCTGTGACTTCATGACAGACACTAGGACTGTCATGTTCAGAAAATATTATTTCACTGTAGATATCCATGACATCTAGCTCTTACAATCTTTCCACTTCTTTTCCACGATGATCCCTGAGCTGTGGGAGATGAGGGCATAATACAGATATGCCCGTTAGAGCTGAGCACACCAGTCTCTTCTCTGGATGTTGACTACTTGTAGGTCTCTGCATTAATACCCATCTACTGCAAAAAACAAAAACAAAAAACAAACAAAAAAACTTTTCTGTTGAAGGCTGAGAAGTGAACTAATCTATGGGCATAAAGATAAGAACTTAGGAGGTGGTTTGTTACTATTGACTTAATAAACACTGGTAAGTTCTCCCCCAGCTACAGGTCCTTGACCCAGTTAACAGTACCAAGCATGGATTTCATCTTACTGAGCCGACTTAAATGCAACTGGGAAGTGGTGGGTTAATCCTATAATATTCAGAATCACAAATTTCTTTAAACAGAAAACTGGAATGCAAATCTGATATGTAGAGTCAGTTTTAAGTATTGTAAAGTTTTAAGTATTATACATAGCTTAACAACTTGATTAAAGGCATCGGTGAACGTATGTTAGGATATAGTTTCTACAAGAGAAAGGAACTTACTATAGCAAAGGCATGAAAACAATACAATACATGATTGCTACTTCCAGCCACGCTCGGAACTTGCTCAGTCCAGCCAAGACCAGATGAAAACAAATTCTTCCTTGTTTCGTCTTACTCTCTGGTGCCTCTGATGGCACACCTGAGAAAATTTAACCCATGATTTCTGTAAGGGTCCACACGAGAAATAAATGATGAAGAGGAATAACCAGGGATGGGAAGTCAATATATGTAGGCCTAGAATCTACATTCTTTCTTGATCTTGTGTCCTTCTCTTTCTGACATTTTCCAAGTATAGCTACTTTGTGGTGGTCAGAAATTGCAAGCGTTATCTTTTAGCTCTAACACATCTAAGACTAGGGAGAGCAGACAGGAGATCAAAGAGTTACATTAAGAGAACCAAATTCTGACCTTTGAAGATGAAAATCCACTCCAACAAATGATCTTCCAAATGACGCTGATCCGATAGGACCCCATGGAAGAGGTATCTCCTCTGCAGGGTTACAGGGACAAGATTCTCCCACCCCGTGGATAAGGTATTCCTTCTGCAGTGTGACAAGACAAGATTCTCCCATCCCATGGATGAGGTATCTCCTGTGTAGTATGTTGGGGATGACATTGTCCCACCCCACAGATGAGATATCCCCTCTGCAGTGTGACAGGATGAGACTCTCCCTCTCCGTGGATAGTGGAAATCAATCCTAGTATGCCAAGCAGTAATTCAAGGGAAAGACTCCACATTTATTTTGGGGATTTGCGGTGAACTATTGAGTACCGTGGTCCTTAAGATGGAGTTTGAAGGATGAGTTGTATCTTCACATGGGAAAATGAGCAGGGGAAGGGTTTGTGGAGCTGTTACTTCAGAGGGAAGATCCAGGTGACATTACACAGAGAATTCTTATGTGCTTCACCGAAAGGAAAGGCTAACCAGGTGAGGAATCTCTTAGCCCTAGGTCTCAGCTTTCTTAAAACAGAAGAGGAGGCTCGGGGCTATAAGGTGGCCTTTGCTTCCCCACCAAGTCATATGTGATCCTAGCAACCAGTTACATGGGGAGAGAACATGAGTTGAGCTGAGGACAGCATCTGACTTTGTTAATGACAGATAATATTATTAATTTGGGAGCATCCGATGGCTGGCTATCGTGCAGGTTAATTTTTAGCAGCGCGATACAAACTGGAGTGTCATGGGAAGAGGTTGAAGAATTACCTCTGCTGGACTGGGCTGTAGGCATGACCGAGGTGGTACTTTCTTGACTGATGTGGGAGAGTCCAGACCGCTGTGCACAGTAAGCAGTAAGTGATCTTGGGATGTATAGGAAAGCAAACTAAACAAGCCATAAAGAACAATCCAGAGAGCAGCATCTCCTCCATAGTCTTTTCTTCAGCTCCTGCGTCCCTCTGCGTTGACTACTGCTGCAAGAATAAGTCAAATAAATCCTTTCCTCTACAGATTGTTTTTGGGTTTTTCATAGCAACATAGACACCAACTAGACCAACTGTTTAAAACATCAGTCTTATAGAGGATCTCTTTAACTCCCCAGTGAGAACCAAACGTGGGGACAGATAACTACAGTGTAGAAGGAAAATTGTAATATCACACATTGAAGCCTCTTTCCCCTTCCTGTGTCATGGATTAACCAGGGAAATGAAACCCGCGGGAGTTCCAGACTAAGAGATATGGTCCAAAGAACTAGATTACACTGTTGTGAAGACCGGGTGGGCAAACTTAACATCTGTTCGTTCACACTACGGGGAAGATCAGACTCGATCTTGATCACCTGTTTCTTCTAGAACACCCTCCATCTACTGTGAAGAGTAAGTTCTTTGATGAGGCCTGAGAGCCACACTTACCTGTGGACAGTAAGTGTTTAAGGCAGAGTACAACTGACCATAGGGTGCCTGCCCCAAATGATTTATCTACAAACAACCCCTACACCTAAGACTCAAGGATCAGCTCTGAAGAGGGGGCAGACAGATGGTAAGAGCCAAAACACGAGGATGTCTGCCGCCAAATGGTATCTTAAAAGAAGGAGGAAGAGGGGACAAGGGTGAGGAGGAAGGAAAGACTGGGAGGAGTGGGGATCATTATCATCCAAACACATTGTATAAAATTCCTAAGGAAGTCATGAAATTACTATCTTAAAAAAGAAATAAAATTAATCAAATGTGCCAGGGCGTTGGGGGTGGGTGGTAAGGGTGCGGCTTAGCACAAATCTCCTGTCTGTCAGAAAGAAACTGAGATTTTTAGCTGGGCTGCAGTTCTGGCGTTCTTGGAACTATTCTACCGGTGTCTCTTGTCTTCCTTATAGATTGTGTTCATCTTGTTCTTGATGGAGAGCTGTGGTTTTGTGGGCAGCACAGGCTCCCACTCTGTATGGTAGACGTCGATCCTTTCGCAATGGTGACAGTTGATGGAAATGTTTTTAAATTTGTTGCTACTGACAGGCAGATGAATTAAAATTCCCAATTAGTGTCACGGGTCACCAAGAAAGCAGACTGTGACAATGTCACATAACCAGGGAATAAAAGGGGCTGTTCCTGGAAGAGGACATGTGGGGCAGAACTCCTGAGGACCAGGATCTGAGGGGTCTCGCATGGCCTCTTTCTTCACTGGAAACAACACACTGAGTAGTTAATGCCCTTAAAACAGTGATTTTTTACCTTAAGAATACTTTCAGCTTCTTGGGAACAGTATCAAATATTTAAATGTGTTGATGAAGAATTTACTGACTGGCACAAATGACACGTTAGTTATCTGTTGATGAAAACACTTTAATAAAGTTGGCCTTTATGCCATTTTACGAATTAAAACAAAACTTAAGAATTATTATTTACTCTTCTATATGTCACAGTTAGCTGGTTTCAGCAATTGAAAGACTAATAATAAGGGAATTAATTTTCAAGATACAGACGTTCTCACCCAAAATGACTCAATGAAAATGTTAATGACAGTACAAGTTGGTGTGGTCCTCTGTGTCAAACTGACCCAGGCAAATCATCCATGGTGGAAATCCTCTGAAGTATTAAGGTTTATGAGTTTTGTACATAGTGACCCATGAGATGCTACTTCTAACACATCATGTGGTTAAGCCTAGAACCTTCCCCTTAAACTTGCCCGTTCCTCAGAGATCCCTATTAAAAGTCAGTTTGCCTGGTTAGTGTGCTGTTTATGTAGGATGCTGAGTGTTTCACACGTGTGGCTTTATTTTCCCAACACTTTTGCCAATATTTATTACATTATAAAATCGATGCTAAGAACGAGAGTAACGCGTCCAGCTATCAAGAGAGAACCTACTTCAAACCCTCATGCTTTTCTCTCTTCGTTGTTCCACGTGACAAGACTTGACAAGGGTGGTCAGCCACAAGGGGGTTGGGCAGGTCACCTCGGGAAGTTAGCAGCAACAAGTCGCGTCTAATGTTCCCTGCTCTCTTACCCATCTTAAGTATCACCTTCTCTTCGGATCCTAGCATTCCTGCTTATGCCCAACAGTTAGCTATGCCTCCCTGTGCTCACTGTGTTCTCCTACGTGCCTGGAGTCACACTTTTTTTTTGTGTGTGTGTGTGTGGGGGGCTAACACTGAACCTTAATGAATCCATCAGGCAAAGACAACCAGGTGAATTTCAGAAGAATCCGGGTAGGTGATGGGGAGGCCAGGTGGATTATGTGGAGA
>JAQHUG010000636.1:59860-72508 GCA_028555095.1 Dicrostonyx torquatus
GGATTTGTTCCCACTGTTTCAGGATCCTCCAGGCAGCGTGCACCAATTACATTTATAGATTCCTGTTGATTTTTGCAGGTTGCTTTCAGCTGCATTGGTTGAATAATTTTACCTTGTAAAGGTGTATTCTAAGTACTTTCTGGAAAAAAAATCTCTCATGATTGATTTTCGTGAGGAAGTTTTTAAATTGCCTTTGGCGTTTCCATCTCTGAGAGAACTCAGGGTGAATAACAGAGGAGTTGATAGGGGCCCCGGTTCTGTGTTCCCTCCTGGTTGCCTTGACAAATGATGAGGTAACAATGTACAGGTCAGTTTCTTGGGTAAGGGCTCTCCATAGTAGAAGACAGGATTCATAAGAACACATCTTTGATCTCTGACTCACAGAAGAATAGGTTTCCACAAAAATAATTTAGTCTTGATGATTAAATGCATGCTTGTTATGGAACCAAAGTAGTAAGAGGTTTGAAGAAAGGTAATCAAGAGATAACGAAAGAGATCATTGTGGTTCCAAGATGTAACAGTCTATTTTTTTTTTTTAGACAAATAAGATTTGACTCCACAAGCTTAAATGGAATTATGTAGTAGGAGGGTTCATCTGTATTTCTGTGCTTTGATTGGTTAAATAAAGACTGTGCCTGGCTTGTAAGATAGGTCAGCCCTTAGGTGGGCGAAGTAGACAGAATGGAAGTTCTGGGAAGAAAGGAAGTGAGAGAGCCAGTTGCCATAAGGCTCCCGCAGCAGATGGATGTACCTTAGAACCGTCCAGTAAGATCATCACCTCATGGTGACACACAGACTTTTATAATGGGTTAGTTTAGATGTGAGAGCTAGCCAAGAAGAGGCTGGTGATGATGGGCCAGGCAGAGTTTAAATGAATATAATTGTCATGTGGTTATTTCGGGTATAAGCAAGCAACCAGCGGCTGAGCGGGCCAGCGGCTGGGGGCTGGGAGCTGGGTGCCAGGAACATAACCCACACCCCTCACCCCCAATTTACAACAGAATTATTGGTCAGAAATCACTTGGGAGCCCCTCTTCTAAAGGGTTGGTCTTACACTGCAGATCAGCTAGGTTCTCTGGCAGTTAGAATGAATGTAAGAGATCCAGAAGTGATCCTGGGCTTTGGGTTCTGCCGGACAGATGTGCTCATTCCTGGGCATGTCCCTGGACTCTGCTGCGGGTTCCCCTCAGAACACATGCTGGGGCAGGGACTTTGATGTTTTCATTTTCTTTGGGAGAGGCTCCTCAGAAGAAGACTTGAGTAAGCCAGGTCAGAAGGAGACTGAAGAAGCAAGCTAGGAAAGGGCGTGTTCCTTGGCGGGGTAACCTGTGTGCAAATCAGGCTCCATCTGCTGGGAATCCTATGAGACACTGTGAGATAATCCTCAGACTACCCTTGCTATGGAAGCTGGCATTCAAACTCCCCCCTGTGATCTAAATAATCACTGTCAAGTTTCGCATCGTGCATTGTGCTAGGAACTCTCCCTAATAAGTTTGTTTCATCAAAACAATGAAGACAGATATCTTTACTCTCATTTTATACACAGGAAATTGAAGATGTTGGTACAATTTGCAGTATGTTATTAGTTCCATAAATGTTAGCCCCACGATATAGATACAGGTTTCTTTAGCAGAAAAGACATTTCCGTTTCCTCTGTGCTGTATAAGGATGTAGTCGCCTCTTCATCAGATGGTGGTTCAGACCTTTAAACATTACTAATTTGTAATGTTGGCGTATGGGTTAAAGTCACAATATTTAACTGCAGTAGGAAGTAACCTCAGGGCTATGTGGTTCTATCACCATTTCCTTCTCTCATTAGATAACCATGTAGGTGACAAGATGGCTCTTTGTGGGTATAAATCTCTACTGAGAATCGAGGCTTAATGGACAGCCATTGTCTGATGGTTTCTAGCTACAGGTAGAGACAAGTTTGCAAGAACCAACCTTGAATTTATGTGGTCTTGGTAGTGAACACTTGAGTAACCTCAGTTCAGTCCCTGTCACCTGGAGCAGTGTCACCCCACCCGAGAGACAAGAACACAATGACGCTTTAATCCATGGGCAACTTGATATTTCTGTTCACTTTTCATTTGCATGAAGGACACTGAATGCTGGTGAACAGAGTCTCCCAGAGTAGGCTAGACTTTACCAGCTTCCTCCTCTTTCTGTTAATAGACGAACAAGTTTCAACTAGAAAGCAAATCATTGTAGCATGAAATATATTTGATTCAAATGTTGACTTTGCTGTGTAGCGTCATGCAAATTCAAGGTAGCCAGTGCTGTGAGTATAATTTCTTCATTTGGGTATTAGAAATTGAATAAAAGGAGAACAATACCTAAAAAGGCCCACCTCATAATCAGCCTCCCAAAACTCATCTTTTTTTTTTTTTTTTTTGGTTTTTCGAGACAGGGTTTCTCTATGGCTTTGGAGCCTGTCCTGGAACTAGCTCTTGTAGACCAGGCTGGTCTCGAACCCACAAAGATCCGCCTGCCTCTGCCTCCCGAGTGCTGGGATTAAAGGCGTGCGCCACCACCGCCCAGCTCATCTTTTTTTTTTTTTAATTTAACATAATTTCCTTATGATGAGGAGTGGGGCCAGCTCAGCAAGGCCCACTGATTTTATCATGCATGGTTCCTACAGTCCTGTAAAGTGATACAGGCCACAGACATCAACATAGACACCAGATGTAGCAGGACCTCAGAACCAGACCTGGCCCTCAGCAGCTGCTTGGGCCCATGACATTCTGGCTCTGGGTGGAAGCATCTTGTAATCTTTGGTGGCAACACAGACCTCAGACGCCAACACAGACCCTGGCTTCAGTAGGACCATGGATCCAGACATGGTCCTCGGCAGCAGCTGTCCAGATGTCACCATTACCGCAGGTGGCAATGTGGGCCACTCAGATCAGCACAGCCCCTGCAGTAGCATGGCCCTCGAACACCAACATGGCCCCAGAACTCATTTACCTACATGGCCTTTGATGGCAACAGGAACCTCAGACGTCATCACAGACCCTGGCTGCAGTAGGGCCACGAAAATTCATCTTAAGATTTAGCCATTTCTTGTATGGTGTGAGAGACCGAGGAAACAAACACGCAATTATTAGCCTAAGAGTTCATCTTGAGTGCACAGTGAGAGTCTCTGGCCCTAGGCCCCGACTGAAGATAGTAACAGTCCAGGTGGTAGGAGTAATCATGGGTGGTTGTCCTTTGCAGCTGAAGGTCCAGCAACTCCTTTTGTTACGCGTTGTATTTTCTCTGTGAGCTGAAAAAACAAGCAAGGGATGTATGAAGGGAGCATTAACTATTAACATACATATTTCAACTTGGCACTGCAAGAGGAAATGTGGCTTTGATTAATTAACAATAACGCTGGTAGTGAATATCCAATATCAGATTTTAAATTTCGTTCAGTCTTTTTCACCAGAACACTGCCTTTTCTTGGGGGTGAGTTTTGGGGGCAGAGATTGGTGTAGTGTGGTCAGGAGGGGGCAGGTTGTTAGGAGGTGAAGTCTAGTGTTTCCTTGTGTCTTGTTCGATCAAATGTGAATCTATCATATAACCCTGGGCATGTCATTTAACCACACTTCCTTCATCTTTAAGAGGAAGTAGAAGACTCTGGATCTAAAAATAGCAATGAACAATTTTTTTATTTTATTTATTGTGTATACTGTATTCTGCCTACATGCATGCCTGCAGGCCAGAAAAGGGCACCAGATCTCATTACAAGTGGTTGTAAACCATGTGGTTGCTGGGAATTGAACTCAGGACCTTTAGATGAGCAGGCGGTGCTCTTAACCACTGAGCCATCTCTCCAGCCCCCGCAATGAACAATTTTTAAAGAATTTTTTTCAATTCAGAGAAATAGAAAGATGGAGAAATTTTGGTTTTAGGTTACAAGAGACTTAGAGTGTTTGGACTTTAAGAAAAGAAATCATTATCAGGAAGTATTAAAGGTCCAGTCCAAGAAGGGAGCAGAGACAAGAATGTGAGATAGTTTGAGAAAAGGGGGTTTGAGATACTTGGGGATTATTGAAAGTAAAATTACACTCATCAGAGACGAAGCCCAAGAATTACAAAGACCCTGAATGATGTAAATGAAGGAGAACAGGGGTTCACACTGGAGCGAGGGTTCCCCACGGACTGGATCAAGGTCTTCACTTTAGCATTCTAGCCCTTTTGAGTTGACAGACAGTGTAAGCTCAGTGAATCTTGTAAATGAAGATGAGCAGTCTTTAGGACTGTGATGGATAAAATCAGGAACCCAACTCAGAAATAAGTAGAAAGCGACCTAGTTTATTCTGCCTTACAGGGCCATCAAGGACCTTCCCTTCCTCTATGACTGATTCTGCAAATAAGAGGTAATGTCCTGGGCTGGAGAGATGGCTCAGTGGTTAAGAGCATTGCCTGCTCTTCCAAAGGTCCTGAGTTCAATTCCCAGCAACCACATGGTGGCTCACAACCATCTGTAATGGGGTCTGGCGCTCTCTTCTGTCATGTGGGCACACATGGAGGCAGAATGTTGTATACATAATAAGTAAAAATATTAAAAAAAAAAAGAGGTAATGTCCTGAGTGACTGTTAGCTGTGCTCTCTACAGCTATAGACAGTGTGTGGGGTGTTTGTGTGTGTGTGTGTGTGTGTGTGTGTGTATGTGTGTGTGTGGTGCGTGTCTGTGTTTTCTTTTTTGTCATCATCCTAATGCAGAATTATAAACTCCTGCTTGCCTGTATGAATATATCTTATGGCCATGGTTTTGACTGCGTTCTCAATAGTCATTCCTAAAGAGTGAATATAATATAGAGGAGAACAAACCACAAATGAGAACCTGGCTAATTGGCATTAGAGATGGGGTAGTCTATTTTTGGATTGCTGGATTTGAAAGGTAACCAGGAAAGATAAAAACAAAACAAATAAATCAGACTACCCAGATGCCTACACTACATGAAATACAGTATCCTCTATAGGCTCATTCATCTCACTTACAGCAGTACTAATTATAATCTTTATAATTTGGGAAGCCTTTGCCTCCAAACGAGAAGTACTTCATGTAGACCATGTAACCACAAACCTAGAATTGCTGACAGCAGTTTTTTTCTATTTGCTAGTACGCAGAGTTGTTAATTGCATACTTACTTAGGAATGTCTTGAAACATGTTTCCTCAGCTTCATGAAGTTTGGGATGCTTGGAGTCCTCCTGTTCCATGGTGCAGTTGTTAAGTTTTATCTAATTTTACCTTTACTGCATGATTAGCAATGACACATTTGATCACCAGAGAGAACCGTTTAGGGATTGAGTTACGAAGACTGTATGTATCCTAAACAATCAATGTTACCCTTGTGCTTACAGACTGGGTCTCAGACATTGTTTCATTTGTAAGCCCGGGGGGGGGTATCTGTTTTAGTCTCCTATTTTCAAATTATAAAATTACTATGTTCAGCTAGAAAATTAGTATAATGTGCACACAAAAGGTCAGGATTCAATGTTTTTCATTGCCTGGTATTGACGTTGGTCAGATAAAATGGACTGCTACAATTTTGGGATGTGGCTTATAAGGTGAGAAATGAATAAGATGGGAGATTGGTTCTTTATTGGTCGTGACCACTGGGAAGAGAGGACCTGGAAATTGTCAGCACAGTGCATATGCTTTCTGACTTGGAGGCTGGCACTATTTAGGTAGTAATAGGTGTAAAAGCTATGGGTATTTTGGTTTACTTGGCTGTGTTTTGGGAGTGTCGAGGCAAATTAAATTTTGAGTCACATAACTTCAAGGTGAAAATGGCTATTGATAAAGACTTGCTAAGACTTTAGGAAGGGAGAAGTATCTCACAGTGAAGTTGTTATTTTATCAGAAGGCACAAGGTGAAAATAACATCACTGCCCTGGGTCATTGCCTGGAAGGAACTGGGTCCCCAGAGTTACCCTCCTCCACTTTTCAGTGTCAAACCTTTAGCCCAGAGATTTGCCAGAGTAAATGTTTGGCTGTCACATCTTGCCCATAAACCCAGTTCTCCTTGCACTGAGCACTGGGTCCTCTTGATGTCTTTTCTATCCACAGAGAGAAGTGTTGAACTAATTGGGCTCATTAGCCTTGAGATATGTGATGTAACTTGAAGGTATCCTCAGCAGGCAGCCTTGCTATCAATCCTATACTTGGTTTTCCCAGTATGAAGTTTGGATTTGAATAACATTTCCTTGTGAATTAATCTCTGCCTGGTCTTTTCTTTGTGGTTATTGCAGTTGTGATAGGAACGTTAATTTGAGATTCACTGTCCTAACCAAACGTTTAAAGGAGGAGTTCAGGGGAAAGGAAGGAGAGGACCTACGTATTTCAGTTTGTGGTTTTTAATATTGATTTTGGCCCAGCAAGGAACTTCAGGACCTTGGTCAAGGCAGTAAGTTTGTAAATGCCCAACATGTGAACTTGGGGGTCTGCTGAACTTGGGGGTCAACTTCTTTGCTTTGTGATGTGTTCATTTACATTCAACAGCATCTCCCGACTAGTTTGTTTCTGTCTTTACCTAAAATCTTCTGTTTTGTTCTATCCCAGAATGAAAGATTTACAAACATAGTCTAAGCGCACATGGTCCTTTCTTTGTGAATGTGTTCATTTTCTGTCCCCGTGTAGCATCCTTACAGAATGTATTCCATGCCACACAGAACTGTAGATTTTGTACCTCTTTCCAGCCTCCTACAAGTTCCTGGTTAGCTTGTTTTCCCGAGCCAACTTTAAATATTTACTGATTGAAAAACCACTGTGCTAAGTATTGCTTATTTAACTTGTGATGGTACAAGGTAATAATAATAACATTTACACCAGTTACCACATGCCAGCACCACTCCACAGTGTCGTATGAGGGCTATCAGTCAGGTTCTATAGAGTTTTCTCGACATGCAATTGCATGCTGTAAATAGTATACATTGCATACACAATTAGATGTACAAATGCATGCAACTCAATAACTCTTAGAAATTTTATAGAGTTGCAGTCATCACTATCATATAGTTTTATGGCATGTCTATCCCCACCAATGATTCCCTCCAGCCTGTCTACAGTTATTACTCTCTCCCCTATATTCTATAGCACATGTCTGCTTCATATTTCCATGAATTTCTATTTTGTAGGGAATTCGTGTACTATGTGATCCTTCGCACTTGGCGTCATTCACTAACATGCTCCTCTGAGCCACATACCTGAGACTGTGTAGATCCTAGGATCATTTGTTTTGGTTGCTGAACAAATTTTTATTATATATATGAGTATATAATATGCACCATATAAAATATACTATACCATATATGTGTATAATATAATATACAAGTAATATCACATATAAATATATACACACGTAACTATATATCACATTTTGTTTATGAATACTCCAATTCATGGACATAAATTTTTTTCTAGTTTTGGCTTTAACCAAATATATGTTTTAATGTCTTTTTAATGGATTTTTTAAGACTAAAATTACTGAGTTTCACGCTAAGGTTATTTTTAATTTTCAAAGAAACTGCCAGACTCATTTCAGAGAGAGTGTCTTATTTTGCACTCCCTCGAGGCATGTACCAGAGGAACAATTTCTTCATCACGTCCTTGTCCACACTTCATGTCAGCATAGCACTAGGGTCATAGTGGCATTTCATTTTGATTTTAATTTGTAGATGAATAAACAATGTCGGTCACATTTTCATATGCTTATTAGCCATTCATTTGTCCTATTTGGTAGTTAATTTACCGAATATTCTTTGCTAGCCGGTTGTCTTATTGCTACGTCGTGAGGGCCTTTTATATATTTTGCATCTCAGTTTTTATCTGATGTACAATTCACAGTTGCTTTCTCATACGCGGTAGTTATACCTTTCACTAATTCCTCAAACAGAGAGGATTTTAACTCAATGATTATCATGTTGTTATTCATGTTGATCATCTGTTGGAGAATTGAAACATCGAAGGATTTAGAAGTGTCAGGAGCTAGCCACCTCAGGAAGAGCTAAAGGTCTAAGCATGGAGGGACAGAAAGTGTTGGGGACCGTCGCCCCAACATAGAAACTGATGTTTTTCCCCAAAATGTGTCCCCGGAGACGCGAGCAAGAAACAGGCTTTCACACCATTACTGTTCAAAGGCCGCTTCCCACTTTTCCTCTTACAGCGTGACCTTGTGTTTTATTCTCTATCTTCCAAACCATTTCTGCTCTGGAATGCTCTCTCCCCTCTTGAGAAATTTTCCTATTCCTATTCCTTTTTCCGGGGCACCTCCCCCAGCACACACACACCTGCATTCCTTCACCCGCTTTGGAGATAGCAACCTCTCATGGAGCAATCTACAAATGAAAAGGAAGGCTGGAGCAAAACCCTCATCTATTGTCTTTCTAAATTGTTAGCTTTCAGCTACGAAGCTGCATGGCGTCCTCAAGCTGGCGGATATCAGCCCACAAGAAAGTAGGGACTGAATGACAATACTCAGGGTCTCCTACCGGCTCTGACACTAGTCCACTGGGGAGGGGAAGCTGTCCCACTGCCAAAGGCATCTCAGCGGTGGTGGGACTGCTTTTGGAAAGGACTGTGGAGCGGTCAGCGGCTGCTCCCGGTGCTGTCACTGATGGAGAAGAGAGTCTGAGGACTGATGAAAAAAATCAAACATTTCATTTCCTCCTCTGCTCTCCATCGACAGGGCAGAGCCAGAACCGGTGGCAAAGCAGAGATGTGGCTTTTGGTCCCAGATCTACCACCAGAAATCTGAGTCCAAGGAAAGAGATTTTGAAGGGAGAGACATTAACCTAATTACAGTACAGGCAGATACGACGGCACCTCACTTTAAAGATTGGTTAAGGCTGTGTAACGTTCCCAATACGTTAACACACATAGATGTAAGGTGAAGTTGGAACGCACAGTTCTGGCTGCAGGGTTTTCTTACCCGCCAGACTATTCTGCCTCTCTGGCCAAGCGTATGATGAAACAAACATATACTTTGCAATTAATGACGTTTCCTGCTCTGTACTCTTGGATTGCCAGTGGTCATGTGACGTTACTTAAAAAGTGGGAGGGGTTACCCCCGAGTTCTTGAGAACCTAGACAAATTCTAGAGTTGGAGCTATATCCTACTCTTTAAAGAGGACCCAGACAGGGAACTCTTGCTTCAGGCTTCAAGGGAATCAACCCAGATGGTTGACCCCAGCTTTATTTATATTCAGTGGGGGCAGTTCTCTAATGCTGTGATCCTAATGCAGGTCCCCATGTTGTGGGGACCCCAACCATAGAATGTTTTTTTTTGGCCACTTCATAACTGTAATTTTGCTGCTGTTATAAATTGTAATATAAACATCCAATATGTGACCCCCCAAGGGAGTTTTGACTCACAAGTTATAACTTTAATTCCTATTTGTATGTCCTTACAGTATTAGAAACTTGCCTGGAAAGGGCCACGGTTCTCCTCTGGAGGTTGGCATTGTATGGGAATCATTTGAGCATGGTTCTGTCTTAGAGTGATCTGCATGCCACTACATGGTTCTGGGATTTTGTTTTTTGTTTTTTGTTTTTTTTTCCTGACTAGTCCTGTCTTTCTTGTTTTTACAGTGTTATAGTTCTAATTCTTTGAGGTTCACAATATGATTCACTGTTTTCATTTTGGATGTGAACTCGACGTTCTTATTGCTTAACTTGCAAATTCTGGAATAGTGATATTGCCATGACTTTCCACAACTGAGAAGCAAGGTAAATTTAGATTTTTTTTTTTCTAGATGAGTCACAGCGTGAAGACTGCACATTGGTAATCAGGTCAGTCGGCTGTGTGGTGCTCCGGTGCTTAGAATTCCGTAGTGACATTTTACAATATTTACAACGGTATGGGTAAATAATTTTGCATAGACCCAAAGTGACAGGATACAGTGAGCTGTCTCAGATGTGTGCACAGCACACCAGTGTCCCCTCTTTGACAAATACAAGTGTATGGGATTTTTTTTTCCTTGATATGTTTATCCAAACCAACTGTTCCGAATCAGAATTATCTCACCGCAGATAGAAAACGCCAGGCAGGATAAATTTTTTGGAGAGAGAATTGGTAGTGACTAATGAAGTAGCATTTCTTTCCAGTGAAAGTTATCGTCTATTTAAGAATAACCTAGAACTTTTGGAGGCATCATCCCTTTGGTGACAGTTTGTTTATTCTTCACAGAAATTATGAACAGCATAGGTACCTTGTAAACATGGACAGTCTTACATGTGAATTTAAAAAAAATACCACAAATGTAGCCAGAATGGTTGCTACCTAGACATGTCTGTCATCTTGTAGTTGGAGGTGCCCTATGTCTACCCATAACTAAAAATCCTCTCACCTAGCAGCAGGGATGATGGTGAGGAAGCTATTTTCTTTCTTTCTTTCTTTCTTTTTTGGTTTTTCGAGACAGGGTTTCTCTGGCTTTGGAGCCTGTCCTGGAACTAGCTCTTGTAGACCAGGCTGGTCTCAAACTCACAGAGATCCGCCTGCCTCTGCCTCCCGAATGCTGGGATTAAAGGCATGTGCCACCCCCGCCCGGCTGTGAGGAAGCTATTTTCTCATGCTTTGACTTTTAGACTTGTCCTTTTCTGTTGAGAGAACCTGTGAAATGGAAATTCAGGGTCACAGTTCTAAATATATGGTGTGACTTGAGACCAGGAGAAGCAAGTAATCTAATTCTCACTTTTAAGGATAAGCATATTTCCTGATCCCTCATCAGTGGTTTCAGTTTGCAGGATGCTATGCACATCCTGTTGTATCTAAGATCACCTGGTCATGATTGGTATTGGTGTGGGATTTGGTCTACAAGCTTGGCATGGTTTCTGATACACTGAGGAGGTAATGTATGGTGGGTAAAGTGCTGGACGTTAACAGAAAGCCTTTCAGGTCAAGCTGTACCTGGTCAAGGTCCCGGATTCCTTACTGCATTCTAAGGGCCAAGGGAGAGAATATGACAGTAGGTAGTATATTTTGAAATATTTACAAAAGATAAAGTCATAAATATCTTTGTATGGCCATTTTTTGTTTATTTTATTGAACTATATATTTTTCCCTGCTTCCCTCCCTTCCTTTCCCCTCCTTTTCTACCCTCTCTCATGGTCCCCATGCTCCCAATTTACTCAGGAGATCTTGTCTTTTTCTACTTCCCATGTAGATTAGATCCATGTATGTCTCTCTTAGGGTCCTCATTGTTGTCTAGGTTCTCTGGGATTGTGAATCGTAGGCTGGTTTTCTTTGCTTTCTGTCTAAAAGCCACTTATGAGTGAGTACACATGATAATTGTCTTTTTGGATCTGGGTTACTTCACTCAATAGGATGTTTTCTAGATCAATCCATTTTTCTGGAAATCTCAAGATGTCATTTTTTTTCCTGTTGCGTAGTACACCATTGTGAAAATATACCACATTTTCCTCATCCATTCTACAGTCGAGGGGCATTGAGGTTGTTTCCAGGTTCTGGCTATGACAAACAATGCTGCTTTGAACATAGTTGAGCACATGTCCTTCTGGTATGACTGAGCATCCTTTGGATACATACCCAAAAGTGCTATTGCTGGGTCTTAAGGAAGGTTGTTTTCTAATTTTCTGAAAAATCACCACTTTGTTTGTTACTTTATAAGTAGTAGTTGGACAAAGGACAATCCACAGGGTGCTGAGTTCTTTATTAGTTTTGAATTTTTTTCCTGAGTATATGCATTATATGTGTACTATACATTATCCAGTGGATGACTGCATCATGAAATAATCCAAATAAGATAATGTGCATATCTTTGACCAGAAAAATAATGCATAAGCATACATTTCCCAAAGACTTCCTAAGAAATATTTCAACAGAATCTTTTTGTGGAGCATCCAAACTTGTGGACCCCTGCATTGCACCATTTGCCTCCTAGAGATTAATTCAGCGTATTGATCTGTTAAAGGTTCCAGTGGTCGATCAATAAAATACTCTAGTGAACTTTGTTAGTGCGACTTTCCCTTACTCATCTGAAGGGCTTTATAACCACATTATAGCTAATGTAATAGCATACCCATTTAATATATTCTTCCCTAAACCAGTTCCTCAAGACCATATGTGCCTGGATTTTATTTGGAAAAAAAAACAAACGAACACCCTATTTCTTATCTTATTTTCACAGTAGCAGCCATGTTTGTTTTCTCAGTAGCAGCCATATTTGAAGCAAACTCATGAAATAATTAGCTGGATGAGCTTAGGAAATTTTGGAAAGAAATACAAACTATGTCTTAATTATTTTAAAAGTTTATTTTTCTTGCTGTTTGTTGATGATCATGTGCTGTATCCTACTATCAGTTCGAGTCTTAGATTAAAATACCTGTGTCTTCTGCCTATACTAACATTCCTTAAAGCCTGCCCAGCAACCCCAGATTGCACTCCTTTCCCTGGGTACTACACGAAGGCTCACAGCTCCAGCAGCCAGATTGGTTTTAGGGAGCACCGCTCACCGTCCACTAAACCCATTTAAACCTGTCCTACAACCCCAAACTGCTCTCCTGCTCCTGGTCTCCTGCTACTTTGAAAGAAGTTTTGGGCTTTACCAGAGGCAAGGTAGGACCTAGGAACCCCAGGTAAAATATTACCTACCACCAGCTAACACTTTTTTTTTTTTTTTTTTTTTTTTTTTTTTTGAGA
>JAQHUG010000636.1:121449-136571 GCA_028555095.1 Dicrostonyx torquatus
GTGCCCAACATGGGGCTAACACGCTTGACCTGCTACCCACTTTGGGTCTGTCTACTCGGGGTTATGAGGAAAGTGAATAGTTTTAAAAAAATAATTGAGACTAGGAGGGAGTCAAAGCCCTGCCGAAAATGAGTTAGGCAGTCACATATGAGAAACAGTGTCATAATTAGAATTCCCCTCTGCTTTCTAACAGACACGCAGTGTTTCAGGGATAAGAAGAAGAAGTTGCGGTTGAGTTGTTCAAGGTCTCCCCAAGAGCAATCTCAGTGTGCATTCCTAGATGCACTCAAGAAGAAGAGAATGTCGTTAGGCTCTTCCTAGACTTTCGTCGGAGCTGCTATATTCTGAGCACCACATGGTCCTGTCCAGATCGGAGGCCAGGGAATTCTGAAGTGAAACACAGCTGTCCTGATATTTTTAAGAAAATTGTTAGGGAGACACTTGTGTGCAATCAGTAAGACTGTTCTTTTTCCTTACTCTGTTTTAGGAGACAGAAACAATTTGTAAATGCGGAGCTGGTGTTCAGAATGTAAATTGGCTAGAGAATCTGTTTACGTTGTTAGATTTATGCATAAATTACGCTGTTAGATTTATGCGCCAACTGTCGATGCACAAACAAGGTCTTATTGACCTCAGCAGCTAAGCAGTGATCCAAGACAGGCTCATTGCATTCAATTTCATACTGCCACGCAGCAGTCTTACCATTTCAGTTTTGAGGGCTGAATCTCTTACTGATTAAAAAAAAAAAAAAAAAAAAAAAAAACTTTGAGAAATGCAGATTATATCTCCCTCTAGAAGATTTAGCCAGTGCTTAAATGGGTGTGGATCTAATATTTAATGCTGGCATCGCTTAAAATATAATGGTAGTTAGCATTTGTCTTTTTCACGGTCATCCTGAGGAGAAAATAAATTGGCCTGTATTACACTGCTAGTAAATGTGATCGCCAATTAGCATATAATTGAGATCATGCTGGAAACAGTAAGTACACAAGTGGATTTAAGAGCATGAAAAAAAAGAAATCAATTGATGTCCGTCTGAGCAGAGCCAAGGATGTGGAAATAAAAACAGTAGGATGAGAAAATGAATTTTTTAAGCCTGTCTGGAGGACACCTGCTTTTTCAAACAATTGTTGATCATTTAACTGCTCAACGAGTACCTGCCTGTTGGGCATGCTTGGTTTGCAATGCCTGTGCCAGGTACTAACAGCAGAAAGTATTCAGGTGTAATTTTTTTTCCTTGAGAGCTTGCATAAGTGGCTGGAACTCTTAACCATACTATCAATGACGCTTGATTCTTTTTCTTTCTTACACCAGAATATTACATGAATCCTCTGTCTTGAAGTACCACTTTTCACATTCCTTTTAAGAAAATTACCACCAGTCATAATATACCCTCCAACTTCTAGTTTGTGTTTTCATTTTCTGTAACAGCTGTTTTTATGCTTCTCAAGGCTGTCTAACATTCTATTTGAAAGAAATGGAGATGTATTCAGTGTAAGTAGAAAAACTGATAGCAAATTAGATTCACTTCTAGAGTTTTTTTTGTGAGGGTAAACAAACATGACAGAGCATGAAGAGTGTGGATATCCTACCACAGTCCCCAAGACCGAACAGTGACATTGCACCCTTCGGTGGACTTAGGGCCCAGGTCCGTAGATGCCGCCTGCTATGGGTTGCACTGGGCTACAGCATAAAGGAATGTTGAAGTCTTAACACCAACATCTAAGAAGGTGATGCAGATGAAACTGTTCCGTATTTGAGTTGGTATTCCTCCTTTCCTCCGATTTATTTTGTTTTGTGTGTATGAATGCCTGGTACCTGAGAAAGTGGGGAGCCTCCACTCACCACTCACGTGTTGGGGATTGACCCTGTGTCTTTTGAAAGAACAAGTGCTCTGAGCCATGGAGTCAACGCTGTACTCCCAGACTCATGCTATGGGAGCTCTTCCCATTCCTTCAGCCAACAGTCCACTTGGGCGTGGTCTCTTATACTATAAATGCAGCTGTAACATATGTGCTTGCTCTCTTACTTCTGGCTCTCACTTCTGGCTGCTAGACTCTGTTCCTGTCCCCCATTCATGAAGAGGATTGTGATTTAGGACAGTGATCTGTAAGTCTTCCATAAATAAATAAAAACCCTTTATTTATTTATTTTTTAAATATTTTTTATGGTTTATTTAACTTTATTTTATGTGCATCGGTGCGAAGGTGTCAGATCCCATGCAACTGGATCTTCAGACAGTTGTGAGCTGCCATGTGGGTGCTGGGAATTGAACCTGGGTCCTCTGGAAGAACAGTCAGTACAATTAACCACTGAGCCATCTCTCCAGCCCCACAAATAACCCTTTATTATACGCAATTCTGAACTAGTGTGGGATTATCTTGTACCTTCCGCCATCAGACTCAGGTAGTTGGCCCAATATTGACTAGTATTCTCTTACGAAGTAGAAAGAGCTGTGCATGGTGACACATATCTTTTATCACTCAGTAGGCAGGGGCAGGCAGATCTCTATGAGTTTGAGGCCAGCCTGGTCTACATAATGGGTTTGAGGACAACAGAGACAAAGTATAGAGAGATAGTCTTTAGCCAAGGTAGTCTGAAGAATGCTGGCAAATACCAGAATGTAGAAGAGTCAGGAGATGAAGTTTTTCCTACCGGTCTCAAAAGGCACTTAGTTCTATTAAAGCTTGACTGTGCTCATCTACGCAACGAATCTGTGTTGTTTAAGCCACTAAGTAGGATCTCATTAAAGTGACCAAAAAAAAAAATGAGTGTCCGACCTGCTACCATATCACTTACTCCAACTACCATAAAGAGATACGTTCCCTGGCCCCTCTTTCTGAGTCACCAATACTTCGGTGAAAGCTTGGCAAATCATTTGAATGGTGAATCTGATGTGCATGTCCCTGTCCCAGCTAAAAGGAAGGCTGGGGAGGAAAGATATGGCATTTTCATAAAGTTTATAAGATAGGGAATTTTCAGAGATGAGGAGGAGGCTCACATGCTGGGCAAACAAAAGGAGTCATACATGTCCAATAAATTCAGTGTTGAAGTTATTAATATTAACTGAGGCATAAAACTCCACTATACTAATATCACAATTAATGCTGTTTTCTATTTTTAAGGCATTCAATTAACGAATTGTTTTTATATTGTGTGATAACATATACAGACCTGTAAATTTAACCCTCCATGGATTTATTAAGCCATGTCTCATGTTTCAACCCAAATATCACAGCCCTTAAACTTCCAGCTACCTGTTCATAGATTTTCAAATATTTTCTCAGGTTACAGTCCCAGAAAGCATGTGAGTCATGCTCAAACCATCATAACCCCTGTGTCAGGTGCCTTTTAAAAGTCTATTTGTAATTTGATGGATGAAATAAGTATCAAGTTGTACCTTTGTGCTTATTTGATTGACATTTGTTTGATTTTTAGAAGAAAATACCATTTTTCCAACAGTGGTTCATAACATTCATTTTCTTGTTCTGTTTTGTTTGAGAGTCTCACTGTGTCTTAAAGGAGACATAATTAACCACACATTTCTGGCTATCTTTAAAGGCACTAAGTCACCATTAAATTACCAGTGCTGCCAAAGATCAATAAAGAAAATGAAACATACAAGAAAATAATCCTTGCGAAAGATTTCATCCCTTCAAAATAGTTTCCTAAGTTACATTAACTGAGAAACTATCTGAGGCAGTTCCATCCACAGGCATGACCAATACGTGGTAGCCCATAGTGAGAACATTGATGACTTCAGCGAAATCAATGTCACCTTCCACTGCTGTCTTTGATTTTGTTAGTATTTTCTCCTGTTCTGCTTAAGAATGTGAAATCCAAGCTCCGTTATTTCAGTGTTTCTAAGGACAAGAGGCCATACCAAGAGCATCAGATAATCTATGAATCAAGAGCTTTACATCAAGTAAAGAAACGCAAATGAGATCAGCTTCCTAAAAGTAAGGGAGGTTTTTGAAAATTTAGGAGAAGAGATAAGCCACTTCAGAGGCTGTTGGATGCAGGAGACTCACATAGCCTTTATGGAAAGGTAAGATTTCAAGGAACAGAAATAGAGTAGAGTTATTCTAGAAAGCAGAAAAAGCACGAGAAAGGGATAGGTCGGGAAGCATGCATTGTGTTCACACCACCTTGAGTGTTCATCACTAATATTCTAGTTAAAGAAGTGAGCCCTTCTGGTGTGTCAGTGCTGTGCTAACCCGGTGTGTGCCTTGTCGACTGCTGAGAGCAAGCCTGGAAGACAGGATCCATGTGATTTCACTGCATTGGTAAGAAAGCAGGCTGCAAGAGGTCACACACTACACCCAAAGTCATACAGCCCAAAGTGGTAGAGTTTATAGTTTGACTATTATTCAGATGTGAGTAAATTGTCTGACATATTAAAATGGACAGATCTAATATTGTTACAGTTTAATTGTTACAACTTGAATGTTAAACTAGGAAAATGAAAATGTTTATTAAAGGGTATCAATGGTGCTTAGCTGTTGGGGCAAGAAAATTGAAGTTTGTCTAGTAGAGGCAGTGGTGCATTTGTGTTCTAAGCAGAAGAAGGGCAAATTCAAAGCACTTCTTTGGAAGAATAGTCTAACTTTGCATTGGAAAGAGACACTGGTGCCCATGCTAAGGTAGAAAGAATCTGGAAGCAACAAATCAAAGAACGTTATCTGTGACTTCGGATATTTCAAAGAAATATATCCAGAATTTATTGGCCATGAGAAATTGAGAGAAGGAAATAAAAGATAGATCTACATCTTAGATTGGATCACTAAGAATTGTGACATGATATGCATAGTACTATAGTAGATTAGAGGAGATTGTAAAGTTGATTTTAGACATGAATTTTGAGATTTTAATCAAATATCTTAAGGAACCGAGAGAAAAATGAAGCCAACCTTGATTTGATGGTCTCCTAAGTGGAGATAATAGTTGAAGTCTTAGATACATGCATATCCAAAGACAAAAGGATGAGCTGGAACCTGCAAATGGGAGGGTAACTGGGCAGGGAGTTATTCAAAGGAGTAGTATTGTGTTCCGGTGGCTTATTGGTGTGATAGACTGAAAGAAGGGACCCATAAATAATTAATTATGTCCCAGACAAATGTATTCCCATCTGCAGATGACAAGTGTGAAATAATATATGAAAAGATCAAAGCAAGGGAGAGGAACAGTTCACTCCTTAAAGCTTTGGTTCTAACATCACAAATTCTCCTGTGGGACAATGGTTTGTACCCTGTCAAATTGTATTTTTTTAATGAAAAGCTAATTGGCCAGTAGCCAAGAGGAAGTATAGGCAGGACAACCAGGCAGGAAGTAGAAGCAGGGCAACAAGAACAGGAGAATTCTGGGAAGAGGAAATCTTGGTGTGTAGTCGTGACCCAGTCACAGAAGAAGTAAGATGTGATTGCCTCACTGAATAAGGTACTGAGCCACGTGGCTAACATAGACAAGAACAATGGGCTAATATAAGTTATAAGAGTTGATAAGAAGCCTGAGCTAATGGGCCAATCAGTTTATAACTAATGTAGACCTCTGTGTGATTTCTTTGGGACTTGATTGTGGGAACTGGACAGGACAGAAACCCCAACAACAAAATTCCACAAGGCCAGGACAATGTCTGTGGATGACTCTTGCCTTCTTCAGCTGGATAAGCTAAGCAGCCTAGAGCCAATACATAGTAGAGGCATTTGTGTTGTCTTTTAAGACTGATAGTCAGGTGATCCTAGTGATTCTGTTATACAGATGGTAGAGGGCCAGAAAGCTGCAGGGGGACCCTATCCATAGGCATAGTGGTTGACATAGCAACCTTCCCTCCTCTCATTGGAGGAATGAGGAACTGGGATATAGAAAAGCTATAACTGTAGACTAGTTGCTTTTGTTTTATTATGAGAAGAAGAATTTATGGAAAAAGGATGATTTATTTTGATTCACAGTTTCAGAGGATCTCAATCAATGATGGCAGGGAAGACCTGGCTGAATTTGTGGCAGCAGGATTATGTGGTGGGAGTTTCTTGACATCATCACAGACCAGGAAGCAGACAGTAGTTAGAAGGAGAGATTGGGCAATAACCTCCAAAGTTGAACATCTGCTGACCTAATTCTGTTGGTCATGCTCTAAAATCCTCCCCAAATAGTGCCAGTGGACCAAGTACCGAAATGTAACTATGTGGAGACATTCAGATTTAAACCAAAGTAACTGCCGATTACCCTGCATTTAGTAAGGAAACATGATGGATAGAAATGTGGGCAACAAGGAACCTTACTTAAAGGAGGAGCTTGGAAAGAAAGGTGGCTATAGGTTCTAAATTCATTGTAAGGTGGAAATGGAGAATGCCGATTTTAATTAGGTTTCGGATGGCTGTGAGTCTAGTAGAGTATTAAACTTAAAGCGAGTTGATAAGATCGAAGAGGAAGCAGAAGGCAAAGGATTAGTATAGATTACACTCTTTGATGACTTGGGTTTAAAAGAATGAGAAAGACGCACCAAACTTCATGGGCATATTGAGAAGTTTATAGTTTCTGGTGTGGGAGTCCCCTCTGTGTGCTGTGATTACCATTAACGAACAAAGAAACTGCCTTGGCCTGTTGATAGAGCAGAACTTAGGTAGGTGGGGAAGACAGAACTGAATGATGGGAGAAAGAGGATAGAGTCAGAGGGACACCATGGGGCTGATGCCAAAGTCAGACATGCTGAAACTTTGCCAATAAGCCACTGCCATGTGGCGATACACAGATTAATAAAAATGGGTTAAATTAAGATGTAAGAGTTAGCCAATAAGAAGCTAGAGCTAATGGGCCAAGCAGTGATTTAATTACTATAGTTTCTGTGTGGTTCTTTTGGTTCTGGGCATCTGGGACGGACAAGCAGATTTCTCCTCCTACAAGTTTCTGTAATTCATTTTTTTGAAGATATAGAAACTGAGAGAGAAGGATGCAGCCAGGCTAATATAGTTATCCATGCAAAAGAGGAAAATCACAGACTCAATGAAGAAAGAACCTGAAGGTCAAGAGACAAGATGGTATTAAGAAATAATCCATCATCTTTTTTTTTTTCAAAAAAGAAGAAATGCTGAAATAAACATAACTATAACCTGGAAGAACAGCTCTATTCCTATAGATTTAAGGGGGAAAGGCAGGACAGACAGATTGAGAGTAACACAGACAAAAGGTTCTGGCTAGAAGAGGACATTTACGACAGAAAAATCTTATCATGTTGCCACTGAGTTTTAGGAGATGGTGCATAATAATTAAAGGTTCAAAGGAACTCATTGGAATAGAGGAAATGGGTTCAAAGTGTGCTCTGTGATTGAGCATCCCATGGGATGGGAGAGAATGTCTTTGAGAAGGCCCCGAAGATGATTTTACTCACAGAATGTTGAGCAGAGGAATTGAAGTCCTCTGTGAGTGCTGGAAAGCCTTAGCAAGGAGAGAAAGAGATGATGACAGCTGTCCCCACTGAAAGCTACTTACAAACCAGTAAATGGAAAGGCCCTCCCACAAAAAGATAAATAGAAGGAGAAAGAATAAGAATAGTTTGCCAGTGCTGGGCGGTGGTGGCGCACGCCTTTAATCCCAGCCCTCGGGAGGCGGAGGCAGGCGGATCTCTGTGAGTTCGAGACCAGCCTGGTCTACAAGAGCTAGTTCCAGGACAGGCTCCAAAGCTACAGAGAAACCCTGTCTCGGAAAACCAAAAAAAAAAAATAGTTTTCCAGAGTAGAAAGAAATGGATAGGGAATGGCTGTAAAAGTCTGACGGTTTGTGTCTTTGCTTCCAAATCAATACTTTGACTTCAATGTGATAGTTTTAGGAGGGAGAACCTTTAAAAGTGATAAAGTCCTAAGAACAGAGACCTTCAAATAGGATTAATAGCCTTACATGAGGTCCTAGTGAGCTCTCTCCAGTCATCCTTCTGGTATGAAAGCATGTAAAGCAATGGCAGACTGAAGTCTAGAAGAAAACTCACCAAAACCTAACCATGCTTCCCCCTCCAACAGACATCCAAGCTCCAGGACTGAGAGAAATACGTCTCTTGTTCATACTCTGCCCACTCTATGGTTTCCACTGTAGGTTTAACTGACTAAAATGATTGTTTTTGCCTGCTTCATCACCATCTACCCCCAATAAGATGACATCAGAATGTGCATGACTTATAGTGATCATCTTACTTTGATTATCTTCTGTTACACAATGGCTACGTGTGAGTTCTGGTACTTTAGTGTTTGAACTCAAATCCCAGGCCTCCTGTGCACAACCTTTAGTATAGACGCAAGTTATTCTTATCGTCCCTCAGCTGCAGATGCTTTATCTGTACAAACCGTATTAGTAATATAATCCCGACTTTGTAACTGTTGGAGATTAAGTGTATTTCATCAAGAAGGGTCATGGGATGACAGCTAGTACCCATTTGCTAAATATTCTTAATAATGGCAATGTTGATGCGAGTAATGAAATATATTGGGAATTCACAGATGAATAAGATAAAGTGTGTGTGCTCAAGGAACTCACAGGATGTTATGATGCATGAATATTGACACATTCGAGAAAACTAACACAAAATAAAATTTACTATTTGAAAACTAGCTTGTAACATGAGGGGCCTGCTTGTTGGGGTTTCTGTCCCGCCCGGTACCCCACAGCCGGCAAGCCCCGAAGAAAATCACACAGAGAGTCTACATTAGGTTATTAATTGATTGGCCCATTAGCTCAGTCTTCCTACCAGCTCCCATAACTTATATTAACCCATTGTCCCATCCATGCCAGGCACATGGCCCTGTACCTTTTCTCAGCTGGGCTGCTACATGTTGCCTCCTTGGTGGTCTGCGCAGGAATGCCAGGGAAGCTTCCTGCTTCCCAAATTCTCCTGTTCTCCTTGTGCCACCTCTACTTCCTGTCTGGTTTTCCCGCCTATACTTCCTGCCTGGCCAATCGGCATTTATTTAAAACATGATTGACAGAATACAGACAATTCTCTTGCACCACTAGCTACTGTTCCTCATGCAATATCTTAGACAGAGGGGGAACAAATTAAATGACAAAGCATACAGAGATACCCTCCAAGTTCATGGAACTTGGAGTCTAGTGAAAGAAGAGAGAAAATAAGGAATAAAGAAAGTAGGTGTAGTCTCTCCAGTGGTGATACCTGTTAGGACAAGAATAGAGAACGGTTATAAAATAAAGGAGCGCTTGCCAAGATGGAGAGGTGGGGGGATGTGTGTTGAATAGAGCAGTTCATCTAAGCTCCCGAATAAGATGCTTGGGTCATGAAGTCATCAGTAGAACTGCCATAGCAACACAGAGGTGACGCATCCAGTGTTTCCTTGACATGGACTGGCCAACTTCTTCAGGCTTCCCAGACCTGCTAACAGAAATTAAAAGAGACAGCAACCATTAAAAGAAAAAATCCACAAAAAAAGAAAAGGAAAAGGAAGAAAGAAAAGAAAAGAAAAATAACTAGAATGTGGAGAGAATGGCCAATGTAGGACTTTATCATTTTTTTTTTTTTAGAGAAAGGAGCTATGGTGTTAGGGAACACACTCTCCTAAAACAAAATCACATTTAAAAAAATTAGGCAAAAATCACAAACAATAATAAAAAGGAACTGGTGTTTTGGATAAGAAATCAATATTTTTTTTATATTCACTGTCTTAAAACCATGGTTGCTTTACCAAGTGTGTGATACATCAGTGTCCTGCAGAAATTGGCTTTCTGATTGAGTCATCTTTTTATAGACTCTTGCTGTGCAAGAGAGAGCAGAGCCCCAGTTGGCTCAAGGATCTTTTGCTGGGGAATCAGAGGGCTGTCTGTTGTAGTTCACAGGAGTGTTACTGTGTGAGGAAGGCTTTCCACTGAGGTACAGAGGGGCTCTTATGGGACCTGTTCCACATCGAGGCAGCTTTGAAATTCGTTTCAAAATGTTCACAGATTTCTCTCACATTGACAGGTGAATAGGAGGACCACGGAAGGCCCGCGAAAGACGATTAACTGAATAAGTATACTGTGTCCCCCACACACATACAATATACCCAAATATTGCTTTATCCAGAAATGTTAACCAACCAGACCATTTTTAGTTGTCACAGCTGGCTGGAGAAGCAGACAGAGAAGCTCCTGACCTATCTAAAATACACAGGGCTACCCCCTGCAAGAATTATCAGGTCCCCAAAGTCCATTTTGTTGAGGTTAAGGTATTTATGTATGAGGCTAATGAGATTTATTAATGCACAGAATTGTATCTGAGAAAAGAGAGGTACAAACATGGAGCAGGTAAGATACAGAGAAAACTAGTACAAACAGTAAATAGCAAGACCCAAACACAGTTCTTAAGGTCTGTCCCCTTGAGGCACTGAAGGTCTTAAGGAAAAGGCATTGCTTTTAACCTGGTAGACACATGGCAGGAAACAGGTTTGGGAGCAGAAAGTAAGCATGGCTAGAGTTGGGATTTGGCATAGGGGGTTTTACTGATGGAGAATGTTTGCACACATATCCACAAAGACACGATTTGACGGTTTGCCCCATCCTGTAGCATTGTGACCTTCGCTAACCTAAGTATATTAGTGACTTATTTTTCATTTCCGAGGCAACACGAAGAGGGAGGATTTATTTGGGTCCACAGTTTGAGGGGTACAGCCCATCACGGCAAGCAGGGATGACACATGCAGCTTCATGCTGGTGAGATTGTAAAGTGGGAAACGCAGGTGCAGAGAAAGAAGTGCTGGCCAGATCCAGGGTGGACTGTAACCCATAAGCCACAGACCCAACTTCCTCTAGCTGGGATGCAATGTCGAAAAGGTTCTCCAGCCTCCCAAAACACATCCACCAACTGGGGACCAACTGATGAAGCCTGAGCCAATGGAAGACCGTTTACATCCGGATTTTAATGCTGATCTTGTTTTCTCATTTTTAGAATTAGGAATCTCCTCCCTTGTCTACTAGAAAGGTTGAAGGGGTTCGTGTCTTCAAACACTGCGGCTCAATGCACCCACCCTTTGCTCAACAAATGCTGGATGTATTTATCACGAGCTAGATAATGACAAGACCAACAACTTTAGCGTTCTGCCACTTGGATACCCAAGGGTAAGACAGGGTCAACAAATGAAAGGAAAAGAGCAAAATTTATTTTAAATGCTTCTCTTGGAGATACAGCTTCTTCCTCGGCATTAACTGTATTGATGATGCAGTTGTACTTATTTCCAAATTCAAAAATGTTTAAGGAACTCTCTTTTTCTTTTTCGAGACAGGGTTTCTCTGTGGCTTTGGAGCCTGTGCTGGAACTAGCTCTTGTAGACCAGGCTGGTCTCGAACTCACAGAGATCTGCCTGCCTCTGCCTCCCGAGTGCTGGGATTAAAGGCGTGCGCCACCACCGCCTGGCTTAAGGAACTCTCTTAACTCTAATAGAAGATGAATTGGTATGATGAGTTCCTAGAAGACATTCGTGTGTGTGTGTGTGTGTGTGTGTGTGTGTGTGTGTGTGTGTGCGCGCGCGCGCGCATGTATGTACATATATAGAGAGAGAAAGAGAGGGAGGGATGGAGAGAGAGAGACAGAGTGAGGGAGGGAAGGAGAGAAACAGAGAGACAGACAGACACACAGAGAGAACTAAGGGAGGAGTTTCATCTTTTAACTTTTATTTACAAAATAAACAGGCTCTCATCCCCTTTCAGCTGTCAATCATATTGCCCTGAGCATCTGAAGCTACACATGGAAGATAAAATTTCATAGTCTTTAGCTGCTCTTCCATCAATACTACCTATCGCTTCTGTTCACGATGGCAAAATTATAGCTTCACCTCTGCAACAGAGCATGAACCGAACCATTAGCACCCCTCCAAAGATGTGGTAGTTTCGGGGTATTTGCAAATTTATTGTGTGCGATTTTCTCACTGTCATTAGAGATGGTTGTTAAAGTATCTGGTTCTGGTATATGGTAGAATTAATATTTCTTGAGCTTATTCTAGATAAAACTTTGACCTAGTAATCTATACAGTGTTCCCAAACCAGTTTCAAAAAACAGTGAAGAAAAGAAAATTGTTATTGCAGAAAAGCCCAGATTGAGAGCAGATCAAAGGGTGTAAAAACAGGTGTGTGCCACAGGTAGCTTTTACCTGACAGTTCCATCTTGTATTTATTCTCTGAAGATTTATTTCCTCAAGGTATATTCTAGTCTTTGGACAAGTCTAGTTTAATTTCCAATGAAATTTTTAAAAAAAAAAAAAAACTCTTATTAATGTCCGGTTTGGGACTGGATCTCTATTTTGCCCCATAGCTGTGAGCTATATATGATTCATCTCTTTTTTAGATGCAGTTCCTTGAAAGGGGAGAGTTGCGCTTTAGTAGTGGTCTCCTGTCACCCCCACATGGCGCAATTTATGGTACATACTTAAAACGTTTAATAACTACAATGGGACTAATGGATAAGAAACACCGCCTATGCCGGGTGGTGGTGGCACACGCCTTTAATCCCAGCACTCGGGAGGCAGAGGCAGGCAGATCTCTGTGAGTTCGAGACCACCCTGGTCTACAGAAAAACCCTGTCTCGAAAAAAAAAAAAAGAAAGAAAGAAAGAAAGAAAGAAACACCACACTGCCTAAGTATCAATTGTTACACTGGGTTCTGAAGATTAAAAGACTCTCTCAAAGATATTCAGTCTGTTGAATACAGGATATCATCAGCACTTGGGGATGTGAGCTGTGTCTGTACTCAGTGAAGACTATGAAGGCATAGAAAGTTTGGAAGAAAGGAGGAAGCAATCGTACCATATTCTTTCCAGCTTCTAGGAGGCCAATCTAGTTCTCAAATGAAACCTTTGCAGATGTACAAAGTTAGCCTTGTGGATTAGTGTATTATTCTTCCTAAATCTAATATAAACATCCTCACCCACTCTAGAGTAAACTGTTCAAATAAACAGTTGTCCTAAGAAATTAACAGGTAACATTTTTTTAATCCACCAAAATTTGATGTAAAGACCACCCTGCTTGCACTGTATAGTTTTATGTCAACTTGATACAAGTTGAAGTCATCTGAGAGGAAGAAACCTCAACTTAAAATATACCTCCATAAGATTGGATCGTAGGGAGTCCTATAAGGCATTTTCTTCATTAGTGATTGATAGGGGAGAGCCCAGGATGGATGGGGCTACCCTGGGGCTGGCAGTCCTCAGTTCTGTGAGGAAAAGGGCCGAGCAAGGCAGTAAGCAGCACTCCTCCATGGCTGCTGCATAAGCTCCTGCTCTCCAGGTTCCTGTCCTGTTTGAGTTTCTGTCCTGGCTTCCTTCAGTGATGGACTACAGTGTGAAGGTGTAAACCCAAACCCCTGTCACGGTGTTTCATCACAGCCTTACAAACCCTAACAAATGCGGTGCTGAAGACACTACATACCTTGGTTCAAAGATGTAAAGAAGTTAAGATGGAACTAAGTTGTAAACTTCCTCCTGCTGGCTAGCTTCCCAAGTGCCAAAAGGTGGTACGCTACTGATGTGGGAGAAAAGGCACTGATTGTCTTACCTAAATAAGACAGTTATGGCCAGGCGGTGGTGGCGCACGCCTTTAATCCCAGCACTCGGGAGGCAGAGGCAGGCGGATCTCTGTGAGTTCGAGGCCAGCCTGGTCTACAAGAGCTAGTTCCAGCGCAGGCTCCAACGCCACAGAGAAACCCTGTCTCTAAAAACCAAAAACAAAAAAAAAAAATAAGACAGTTATGAACCTTATGAACTACCAAGAAACCAGGCAAGGTATGCCCACTTGTGTAATAGTGGCATGACTGTGATAATGCAACCAACAGGTTGAATTTGATGCTTTCTCCATGGGCAAGAACTCAAGGCTGGTACTGTGAACGCAATTAAAATTGATATTGGGGAGATCATGGCCCTATAAGGAGACTTAGTACTGTTGCTTAACTAAACTGACATGGTCTCAGACTACCTTCGAAAATTATATACCCAAAGGCTATTCTCAGCCTCAGACACAAGATGACAGCAAAATCAAAGAGTCATGGATGGCCCAAAGTAGCATTTTGCAGCCCCTCTTCTCATCATTTGGATCTTACATATTTTTTAGGATTTTCATTTAAAATTTTAAAATTACGAGTATAAGTGTGTCAGTGTATGGATTTGTGAACATGAGTACAGTACCCAAAGAAGATGAAAGAAGGTGCTGGATTCCCTGGAGCTGAAGTTGTGGGTGGTTATGAGGCTGTGAGCTGCCAAAGGTAAGCACTGGGAACCAAAGTCCAGTTTCTGTAAGAGCTTTCTGTTTTAAGCCATCTCTTCAGCCATTTTTTATGTATTTTCAGCTCCCTCTTATGCAGCTTTCCCTAACCCTTAGAGGAAGTAGTATACTTGCCTTATTTAGGGCTGAGCACTTGGCTCCCATTTATTCTGAGCACACTGAACTAGAGGCTCTGCATTTACTGCCATTCACCTGGTCATGGGGATGAAGGCAACAACAGGAGTGGGAAGGAGATAAGAGATAGTGGCAGGAAAACTAGTTAGAATTAATTACATTTTATACATGCCCAACACTGTTAACAAATTGAGTTTCTATAATGACAAAAAAAAATCAGACTTTAAGTTTGTTCCTTAGGGAAAAAGATGAATAAAATAACACACAATAAGAAAAGGGGAAATAAAGGAAATAAAATGAGTGAAGATCAATGAAATGGAATGCAGAGAAGAAAGGGAAATTAATAACACTGAAGGTTGGAATACTAATAAAATTATTAAATTTCTAGCTCAAGAGAAAAGAGAGAAATGCAAATTACCAACATTTGAAAGGAAAAGGGATATGAACTCTCAGCTAAAGAATAAGGAGAAAAAAGTAACAAAACAGGAAATATGTGTTTTCCCATAGAACAACCATGATTTCTAAGGAATACTGGGCATCTGCTTTCAGGATGTGCGCATACTTTAATGAAAATACAACAGACAAGGCAATAAATACATCTTTTATGTCCAAGAGTTTCCTTGTGTCTCATTTCTCCTCTCTAAATATATGTAAAGAATATAAAAGGGGCTGGAGAGATGGCTCAGAGATCAAGAGCACTGACTGCTCTTCCAGAGGTCCTGAGTTCAATTCCCAGCAACCACATGGTGGCTCACAACCATCTGTAATGAG
>JAQHUG010000636.1:159941-185847 GCA_028555095.1 Dicrostonyx torquatus
CATTTACCACTGAATGAGCAGCAAATGGCAGGCTAGCAACCTAACAACATCACCTCTGCACAGTTATGCCTGGCTCCTGTAATCCCCTTTCCATCACAAGATCATTATTCTATTACTTGTCAAGAGAATAGATATGTGTTCAAGATAACCACCGGCCTCTCTGTCCATCAGCTGTGCTGATCTTGGGCTCAGAAATCAGAGGAACACGGCTTTCAATCCCTCCTCTACTGTGATCTTGATCAAGTCCCATTCCCACCAAGTCTCTAATTTTTTTCCCGGCTGTAAAAATTAGAGTAAAACAACTTCAGTCGCATGCTGTGAGGGTTAGATGTAATATCATATAAAGTATTTAGAACAGTACCTGGGACATAGCAATCAGTAAACTGATTTTAGAATAAATTTGTTTTTTAAAAATGGAGTCTGACAAACTGCCTCTGATAGCACTGGTCCACAAATATTTTTTGATATTTTCTCTTCATTATGAAATACAGTCCATGTAACAAGTAAAATACCTGTTTGGGGTTGAGTTTTATGTTGCTGTCTGACACGCCCTTCTCTCCTAATAGGTGCTGACACATTTGGTATTAGAAAGAAAGCTTTCTCAAGCACTAGTTGTGTGCCGTTGACCCTGACATTCACCTCCTTGCCCTTAAAGCAGGAAACTCCTCAAGCTGGAGCCAGAGCCAGGGCCACACCTGTGTTCTGCAGAGCCCCGAGAGCAAATCCAAAATTCTCCTGCCTTTACAGAATAAGATAACAACTTAGACCCCAGTTTCATCCTCCTTCTGCCTTCTGGGAGATCAAGAGTGAACCCTGAGCACTAGTCTTTGATGTAAGGCACTTCAAAGTCTGTTTGGAAGTCTAGTTCTAGTCAACAGGAAAACTATTTGTATGTGAAAGTGTGTGTGTTATTTTTGTTTGTTTGGTCTTATGAAAATACTGTGTTGGGCCCGGGGTAAACAAAAAGATTAAGGAAGTATAATCTTTGGCCTCAACCATATCAGAGCTACAGAGTGGGGAAGTAGATACCAGGCTGGTTTCAGGACTGCAGAGGGGTGGTTTCTTCCTCGAGAAGAATGAGGAGGAAGCACATTCCAGAGATAAAACCAGGGGAGAGATGAGAGGCCAGGGAAGTAAACACAGTGTATATTATACTGGAACTCATGAATGGTTGAGTACTGGTCTTTAAAGAGAAAAAAGAAGTGCACAGTCACAAAGGACAGATGATTCCTGCAATATCTTCATCCAATGTGCACCAGATCCTGGGATCTTTTGTAGGTTGCTGCAATGATGAGAGATGAAAGAGAATCCACTTACCAGTAGTTTTCTTTAAGAGCTTTTAATACACACACACGCACGCACACGCACGCACACGCGCACACACATGCACACACACGTGCGCGCACACACACACGCGCACACATGCACACGCACGTGCACACACACACACGCACGCACACACACACGCACGCACACACACACATGCACGCACGCATGCACACACACACACGCACGCATGCACACACACACACACACCCCTTTCTGTCAGGCTCTATCACTTTAGATTTTGTATCTTTAAGTTCTTAATACACACAGCAAATCCTTTGTTTGCAATAACATTTAAATATTATTTCCAAATTTTTATTCTCTGCTTAAAAATAGATGCTCATGAGGGTAATGGTGTAGATAGCATTTAAAAAAAATGGGACCCATTAGCAAAAAAGAAAAATGCTAAATATTTCTCATTATCAATCTCTTAAATAGTGTCACACTAGTGCTTAAAGACTTTGTTTCTTGGATATGATAAAAGTTGTGTCTGAGAAGGTAGCAAGGCTATTGCCAAGGATTGGAAGTTGTAGGTGGAGGAAGTGACTGGACAGTGGTCATTCAGGAGGCACAGAATTTCAGAATTACAAATTTTAAAATATCCAGATATCTGTTGCATTAATGTGGGTACACTTAAAACTACTGACCTGGGTTTTGGAACTGGTTGAGATCCTAAGTCTTTATTTATTTATTTATTTATTTTTACTTTTATTATAATTAAAGGTATCTTTGGATTATAGAGATGGCTTGTAGGTTAAGAGACTTGGCTACAGTTGGACAGTGGTGGCACACGCCTTTAATCCCAGCACTCGGGAGGCAGAGGCAGGCGGAGGAGGATGTTGGTGTCTGTCTTTTCTCTTTCTCGAACAGAATGAGATGAAGTTCATCAAGCAAAGCTTTTTGCTAGCATTATTTGGCCTCCTAATCTTCAGTAAAAAGCTTTTTAACAGATTTTGTTGCTGACGTGGTCTATCTCAGAAGTAATCTTTTTATTTGTATGTAGCATGCCTTAAATCCATGCTTCCTGAGCTTAGAGAAACTGGTGTTGCATTATTTGTTTATTGTTGAAAACACCTCTCAGCTGTTGACCCAAGAAATTTTTCATTGGCATATGTCTTGATACCTCTATCTAAAATTGACACACTCAAAGAGTATTATTTATCAGACATCATAGAGAAAGTAAAGTGAGCACAAAAATCTCATCACAGGTTTGTCTAATTGATAGACACAGATTAATAAATGTAAAACAGTAAAACAATGTCAGTGGTGAACCATCCTTGTGAAAAGGTTGGAGGACCAAGCTACAGACAAAGTCAACTGTTGATTTTGTGTCTAAATTTTTTAACACTTTCACTTATAGATGACCCAGATACTGGAAAAAATGGGAAATTATAAAAGTGTCCTTCTAGGATGACAGACTTCTAAGAGGTCAATGTGCTGTCACTTCTTATTATTAAATGAGGGGCAATGGAGAAATTTGTTGTAACATGAGGGCTGGCTTGTTGGGGTTTCTGTCCCGCCCGGTACCCCACAGCCAGCAAGCCCCAAAGAAAATCAGACAGAGAGTCTACATTAGGTTATAAACTGATTGGCCCATTAGCTCAGGCTTCTTACTAGCTCTTATAACTTATATTAACCCATTGTTCTCATCTATGTTAGTCACATGGCTGGTACCTTTACTCAGCCGGACAGCTTACATGTTGCCTCCTTGGTGGTCTGTGCAGGAATGCCAAGGGAGCTTCCTGCTTCCCAAATTCTCCTGTTCTCCTTGTGCCACCTCTACTTCCTGTCTGATTTTCCCACCTATACTCCCTGCCTGGCCAATCAGCATTTATTTAAAACATGATTGACAGAATACAAACAATTCTCCCGCACCATTTGTGAATCAAATCTTTACATTAAATAAGTTATAAATTTTCCTAGTAGTACACTTCCTAGGCACATGGAGCTTGAGAAATATTGTCTGCTTTGAGATTTGAAGATGATGTGTCTGCAAATCTGAAACTTTTTTTTCTTGCAAATCAAGCATTGTGACCTTGTGACATGATGTATCCTACAAGGTTCATGCTTAGGGATCATGCACTCAGCTCACCGAAATATTCACAAAATGTCCTGGTGGTTTAAGTAAGCTTTTGGTTTTGCATTACAGCTGTCCTCAGCTTCATTCAGCAGGCAGTCCTCAGACTAGACATGCCTGATGTGATTATTTGATGAGTTGCTGTTGATCTGTGTTAAATATTTCATTGTGATGCCATTGTCTACAGAATACAGTAGATAGAAATTTTTATTATTACTTCCTTCCTTCAGGAAGTATTTACCAAGTGTTTGGTACATGGCAGGCATTGTACATAATGGTCCTCAACTATGAGCATATCCAATACATTATCTGCTCTTATGCAGTCTACCCTTGTTAAGAGGGAAAGAATATCATTAATCAAATCACAAGAATAAGTGGATGGTAATGGGCATATTTGGGTGATTCAAGGAAAAGAGCATCATGCTGCAAGTGTAATGGTGGCCTGATGAATCAAAGAGGGCTTCTCATAGGAAGCCGAACTCAAATAAGGAGGAGAAAGTAACAATAATGTGGAGCCAGAGAAGGGGAAATTACTCAAGACAGAGGGATAGCTTTGAAGAGGTGTAAGGATTGATGAACGTGGAAGCTTGTCCTGGAAGAGTATTTACTGAAATCCCTGGAGTATTGTCTATACTTCAAATGGAAAAGATCAGAAGAATCAGGACAATGATATCAAATGGGCTTCATATTTTCTTAGCCTTTGTCTTGTAATATTTTACAAGTTAAATAAAACCTTTTTAAAAATTCCACAAATCAAGAACTTCTATTAGCTTGTCTCTTAGGAACCTTTTTGTGAGTTTCTTAACATCTTAAAAGTCTAATGCTCATAAAACTCTTGATTGGCTAGGAGTTGTTTTTGCACTTCTACAGAATTACTTGGGCAAGAATGGAAGTGGTCTGGGGCCTCAGATACCCATGTTTCCTTTGTGCTGCAGCTCCTGAGTGGGAGTGCTGGTCCCTCCTCTTCCCTTCTCCTTTTTGCCACTCACTTGGAGATACAAAGTATTAAGTAGGCACAGAGTACAGCCCTCCAAAGACAAAATGGCAATAAGTAGGGGTAAGGGAACAACCAAGGTATTACCGTATATCTGTATGCATCTGTGGCCAGTAGTTTATCCTGTCACTGTTGTATAACACCCTATCCCAAATGTGAGGGTCCCAGGGAGCAGGGACCAGGTATGCTCCCTGTGTTCTGCTGCTGCATCTTAAGGCAGATAAACACTTAAAAGCTACTAATTGAATACATTGCCAAGTTTCAGGCACACACCGATATGGAGCTGCACATCCAGTTCTTAATGGTTAGATCCCAACTCCAAAAAAAAAAACAGATGAAGGACTCTGGGGTATCCGAGAACACCCTGTGCAGACGGGGGTCCTTTCTGGAAGTAGGACAGCAGCAGGGTGATGCTGCATCAGAACACATGGTAGAGGGCAAAACATTGTCAAATCATCTTTCTGAGGGCTGTGTGAAATGAGCAGAACCGCATGTGTGTACTGTGACAAGAGACTTCCTTTCAAGCTTGAGTGGAACCAGTCCCAGGAAAACACAGCTTTGACTAGTCTGTTGGGTGTTGGGGTTGGAAGAATTTAGGCTGGCTGTGTCTCTGCCTGACACAGTGGAAACTTGGGTATGATGACATCATACCCAAGGAAGCCCTCAGCCTGGTCTGTTGACTGAGATTTCTGTCCTGTCCGGTCCTGCAGTCATTAAGTCCCAAAGAATCACACAGAGGTCTACATTAGTTATAAACTGATTGGCCCATTAGCTCAGGCTTCTTATTAACTAATTCTTTTTTTTTTTTGGTTTTCCGAGACAGGGTTTCTCTGTAGCTTTGGAGCCTGTCCTGGAACTAGCTCTTGTAGACCAGGCTTGTCTCAAACTCACAGAGATCCGCCTGCCTCTGCCTCCCGAGTGCTGGGATTAAAGGCGTGCGCCACCACTGCCCGGCTTGGCTTGGTACCTTTTCTGGTGAGGCAGTTACATCTTGCTTCCTCTGAGGCTGAGTCATGATTGCAGAATGCTCTTTCCTCTTCCCAGAATTCTCATTGCCCCACCTCTACTTCCTCTCTGGTCACCCTGCCTATACTTCCTGCCTGGATACTGGCCAATCAGCACTTATTTAGAATATAAGTGACAGGGTACAGACCATTGCCCTACAGCACTGGTGTCTTATCTGAAAGGGGGAGAGATGTAGTTCAATATTCTTCAATGCAGTCACTGGGCACCCCTCCCAGAAGAGCAGCATATACCACTAATGACACTTACTAAGGAGTTGTTTTTCCCAACACTAACTCTCTGAAGGAGCAAACAGAGCTTCTTAATCCTACTACCTCTTTGCTGTTCACTGGATGGTCATGAGGTATTGAGAGAATGAGAACATAGGTTGCAGCTCTTCCTCCCCGGCGATGTTAAATAGTCCAGTGTGGGAAATGTGTTCATTCCTTAGCCTTCCACAGACTAGGGGATGTGGGATCTTTAAGAAGTCCTTAGGTTTATTGGAGACTAGCACTGAGAAGAGCCTATAGGATGCCAGCTTGTCTTGTTCCTTGCTTTTCTGTGTGATATCTTTATCTTGCCTGTACTGTTGACTGAGTTTTCTGGCCTGCCTGGTTCCTACAGTTGTTAAGTCCCAAAGAAATCACACAGGGGTCTACATCAGTTATAAACTGATTATCCCATTATCTCAGGCTTCTTATTAACTCTTATAACTTTTATTAGCCCATTATTCTTGTCTGTGTTAGCCACGTGGCTTGGTACCTTTTTCAGCAACACAGTCACATCTTGCTTGCTCTGTGTCTGGATAACGACTGCAGACTGCAGAGTCCTCTTCCCAGAATTCTCCTGTTCTCATTGCCCTGCCATGACTTCCTGCCTGGCTACTGGCCAATCAGCATTTTATTAAACAAGTACAAGAAACAAATGTTTACAGGGTAAAACCATTGTCCCACAGCACTGGACTCCTGCTATCTACTATGAGATCGCTACAGAGCTTAGCCCAAACCAGCACCTTTCCCTTGAATTACACAACTCTGGACCCTTTTTCTTTATCAAGTTACTCAGTCCCCAGTGTTTCTTTAAAGCAACGAAAAAAGGTCTGTACTTACTCAATACTGGACATAGACTAACACTTCCTGTTTGTGGTCCAGGTTTTTCTCCCGACACCCAGAGCTTTTCCCAGTCATGTCATTTGATCTTCACAATTTGTATGTGCTATTTGTAAGATACTTCTTATTATTTTTAGCAGAATAGAGGGGATCATGTTAGGACCAAAGCTATCATGTTTTAAGCACTATCCATGTCTCACAGTCTTATACCAGATCAGACAGCTGAAAGCAGTTTTTATAGGTCCTATAAGCATCACTGCAGATGGAGAGACAAAGGGTTGTACAGTAGTTATATTAGGGACCTGGGGGACTATAAACTCCACTGTGACTCGATGTTGTGGAAACTGTGTACTTCACTGACAAAAAAACAAAAACACCTTAATCCATAGACCTGTCCTTACTGAACTTATTACCATGTCCTGACTGAGTTCCTTGTCTCCCATGTCACTCTCTCAGATCTGCTTAAAGTAGAGAAGGCTTTAAGTGCCAAGCTCATCAACTCACTTTCTGATTTCAAGACTTTGATGTTCCCAACATGAAGTATTTCGATTGTGTTTAAGGTCTTCGCTCTCTTTCCTGCTTCATCTCTCCCACACCTATAGTTTTAATCACACAGAATTGCTTACAGGTCTTCAACACACCCAGGTGATTCCTTCATGCCTCTAAGGACCTTTGCTTATGACCCTCTCCGCCTGGACCTTCTGTTTGTGCGTGTTTTCCTAGACTACACCCCCAAAGGCAGGAACACTATCTCATAAATACCTCTGTCTCCAGTGGTAGGTGCTGTGTCTCACACAACAGAACCCATTATATAGTGAAAAGCAAATGAATGATTGCAGTTCCAGGTGCAAACTCAACCTTTGCCAATGGTCTTTACGTTACAGCCATAGACTTCTCACACAGACGGATAGTCCTACTTGTGGTTTTATTAACAACTCAAAACCCAGGGTTTGTTGAGATCACTTGTACAGAGAGGAAGCTTCCTCTGGTTACCTTCTTCTCTTGTGGGGAGAAAATCCTAAGCTCTTGTGTGTACTTCTTTCTATGAAGTAGTAGATGCCGTTACTGGGAGCTATAATTGCAGGGCACTGGAAGTCTAGTATATACAGAAAAGTGAAGTCCTGCTGAAAACTGGGTATCAGAAAAGAAGTGAGAGGGATCTTTATTCACCATTGGTGGGAGTGCAAAGATATGGCCATGATGGAAATCAGTATGGGAGTTCCTAAGAAATCAAAACTAGAACTACTGTATGACCCAGCTATATCACTGCTGGGCATGTACTCAAAGGACTGTATGTCCTATCACAGAGATACTCATGTATCCATGCATATTGCTACTGTATACATGCTAACAAGGAAATACAATCTAGAAGTCTACCATCAAACAGATAATAAAAACAAGGTTCATATACACAGTGGAATTCTATTCTTCTGTAAAAAAAGTAAATTATGAATTTTGCAGGAAAATGGTTGGATCTGGAAAGTACAATGTTATGCAATGTGTCCCAAACTCAGAAAGAAAAACCTGCATATTTTTATCATATTGAAATCCTAGCCTGTAATATATATGTGCATATATGTGTGTGTGTGTGTGTGTGCGTGCGCACGCGTGCGCATGCCTGCAAGACCTATAAACTGTAAAAGAAACTGAGAGAGGATAAAAATAGGTGATGAGGGAAGAGGGTGGTGGCCAGAAGAACACACGGGACATGAAAGAAGAACAGAGACTGGGGGAAAATTACAAAGGGGCAGGTGGTGGAGGAGGGAGGGGCATTTACTAAACACACTTAGTTTGCCATAATGTTTTCTAATACCTTGCATGATAATTTAAAATACAAAAAGAAGATGACGAAGCTTTGGGACACACTGAAGAATCCAGAGCAGTCATGAAAGTGTTATAAAGGAGAATATTGCTGTATATAATAAGAAGTGGAAACTTTTCAGCTTCTTTAAGACAAGACATTGCTAGCAGAGCTGTTTTAGAAAGGATATAGACTCAGGGACTAAGTGGTGGACTCTGAAGTCCATGAAATGTTCATGTCTAGTGGTGGTTATAAGGATCTGGATAGTACCTTTGACACCCCCCTCCCCTGGGTCCTACTCCATATGTGTTGCCTGGTAAGGGTTCATAGCTGTGCTTCACCGGTAGATGACCCCTGTTAAAGGCGAATGACCTTGCCTGGATGATTCTACTTCATTCATTTAGGGATGGGAGTGGCCTGTGAGTAACAGCTCATTGATACAGGTCTCAAAGTCCAGAGGTAAAACAACACACTGGTGCTTGCTCCTCACGCGCTCTCCTAGTGACCACGCTGGTGTCAGAGCTCAGGGAAATTATCTTGTCCCCCTGCCAACCTTGTCTCTTCCTTCGTAAACTACTTAAAAAAATCACTCTGCCTGAACTCCCCTTCTAGGAGTGTAGTCTAAGACATGCTGGTGGTTTGGAAACCTTGTGATAGCAAACGTTCCTGATAAAGGATTTAGAGAGGGATGCTGCCCAACATTTGCTTCCCTAGATAGGGCTGTTTTCTAGCCGTCGTTTTTACCCTAAACAACTGTCCCATCCATGATGTTGTTGGGAAGGCTCTTCTTTGTGCCTGTTTTTCAGGACTTCTATGTACAGTCCTTGAGATCCCCCTACTCTTTTCAGTTTTCATAGTAGCTGGAATGAGAACAGCGTTAGCCACAGACTGTCTTTCTGAACTCTGCAATCCTTGTTGTTTTTCTTCCCGCCACCTCCTCCAGTTCCAAAGCAGCAATTGCTTACATCTCACGAACGTCAAACAGATTTAGCACCTGAAAGGCAACTGGCAAGCCACCCAGTGTGCCATATGTCACGTTTATCTAATGCAGGTGTTCCACCTCTTGACTGACAGCGCATAGACTGGCAATGGTCCAGTCTAAGGAAGAGAGAAGCCTGGGAAGATGCGTATAATTCTTCATGATGTCAAATCTGCATATGGGTTTAGTTGATAGGATAGTGATTATCATCTACTCACACATAATTATGGGAGGTATGTTGTTGGGCGAACTTTGGATCTATGTTAAACACATACGTGTGGGACTATCCTGAAGGCTACTCATGACCTTTGGTTGCTCATGACCCCAGTTTGGCAGAGTTGGATGTAACTGAAGAATTGAGGTGCCGACTCCAAAGTAGATGGCCATCAACAGACGCTGTCAAGAGTTTTTCAGTGTGATTTGTTTTTTGAAGTCCCGCATTTGAGTGATACTGCAGCGATGGGTCAAAGCAAAAGACCCGGTCGCTTTCTGTGAGCTTATTCTTCATTGGTTCCACAGTACCGATCTGTTCTTCTCAAAGTGACACGGAAAGAATTCTCAGCAATTAATGATGCTAGGTTAACTGTTTAGGACACTGAGCCTAAACAGGAAAAGTGTAAATCAGTACGCTAGTTCTAACCATTTCATAAATTTTAAGTTCAATTGTAATTTCCTTTTCTGTCTCGCCTAAAGAGTCGTGTTTTCAAATTGATCATCTATAAGCTTTTAAGAGTAGTTGTTTCACTAAAGACTTTTTCCTTGGCTGCCACCAAAACGTTCTGCTCCCTACAAGTGTGGCTTGTCTGTCTGGTGGATTGTGTAACGCATGTACAGTCCCTCTCTGGTTCTCAGGATTAAATTGATCAGCCTATTGCCATTCTCACCTCCCTGCTACAAATGGACCTTTTAGCATCAGGAAATGTATCTTCCTTTTGGAGACCTCCCACAGCTAAGCTCTTGCCGTAGAGATCTGAACTTGGATCCTCTCCAGTTCCTCCATGCAACTCCTGAGTAAGCCCAGTTAATTTTGGAAGTGTGTTGCAATGAGCACAGGCTGGGTCCCTTGTTCTGTCCCGCCCAGCTCCCGGCCGCCAGGCTAACTTACATTCGAAATAACCACACGGAAATTGTATTAATTAAATCACTGCCTGGCCATTAGTACTAGCCGCTTATTGGCTAACTCTTACATATTATTTTAACCCATTTCTAATAGTCTGTAAGTCACCATGAGGTAGTGGTTTTACCGGGAAGATTCTAACCTGCGTCCATCTAGGGCCGGAGAATCATGGTGTCTGCCACACTTCCCTTCTTCTCAGCATTCCATCCTGTCTACTCCGCCCACCTAAGGGCTGCCCTATCAAAAGGCCAAAGGCAGTCTCTTTATTTAACCAATGAAAGCAACAGAAATACAGAAGCGTCTCCTACACCAGAAGTGCTTACAAATATTTTGGAAGTGTTCCTCTTAGTTTTGCAAACAAATAAGAAACCCAAAAAGGTGCGCTTTTGGGTGGTTTCCAAGAGACGGGGTTATACTGAGTTATAAAATCATGTATATGTCTGAATTCTTTGCTGTTCCTTAGGGAACAATTCTCTTTTCATGGATTCCATTTACCTTGGGGAGTGATAAGCTGTTTAAGATGAAAAGTCCAGCAAGGCGGTCACACTGCTTTTCTTCTGGTCCCCATGCAGTTATAATCTTAGGATTTTTCTTTTCTAGGACTATGGGTATGCAATCCCCTCCCCCGCCCCGCCCGCCATCACCTTCATCTCCAGAGCCTAGGAAATTAAAGGCATCCTGCTTGAATTATATGTAGTCCTCTGCACTCCTTGTCCTCTGGCCCAAGGACAGAACAAAGTGCCCATGGTCATGAGAGGTCAGGACAGTCTGGCATCTAGAGCATCTCAGCAGACAACGGTGAGGTCAGGTAACAATGATATTTTCCATACTGAGAGAACTGGGCATTTGATACTGTTCTCTGCAGGCGATAAAGTCAGCCAGCATTTGGTGAAATCCAGGTTCTGGCACTAATAATGAACAGAACGATAGTGGAGGAAACCAGGTTCTCCAGTTTTCAGTAGACTGACTTTTAAGCCAGGGCAGCCTTCGTGGGTACCCAACCTGTGCAGCGACAGCACCCCACCCTCAGAGGGAATGGCAGCCTAGGAGATGCCTTACTGTGTCTTATTTTCTAAGTACGGATGCTGCATTTCCATGTACAGACTCCGAATAATTTTGTTGCAGATGTGTATAACTCAGGACGCAGCCCAAGGAAGTCATATTCCTCTTTTATATTTGTGTTTAAATACACACATGACCTGTCTCCTTTCCACCCTCATCACTTAGGGTAACTCAGGATGTATTTATCTTATTAATTAATGCACATCACCAGAAGAGGGCAGGGTCCAAGGAATTGACCTTCAGTTCTTTTTTTTTTTTTTTTTTTTGAGTTCTCCTGTCAGGAATGAGAGCATAGCAAAGTGTGAGGGTGAATGAACCACCAGTTTCTCAACTCTAGGTACGGAAGTAGACACGGATATGCCAAAAACCACTCACGGATGATGCCAGTAGCATGACTCCTCCAGCCACCCTAAATCTAGGGAGCTATGTCCCACAGGTTCATGGCAATAATGTAAAAACAAGCAGACTTGGGCCGGACGGTGGTGGCGCACACCTTTAATCCCAGCACTCGGGAGGCAGAGGCAGGCGGATCTCTGTGAGTTCGAGACCAGCCTGGTCTACAAGAGCTAGTTCCAGGACAGGCTCCAAAGCTACAGAGAAACCCTGTCTTGAAAAACAAACAAACAAACAAACAAAAAACCAAAAACAAAACCAAAAAACAAGCAGACTTGGGAGAGGATAGGCCAGGATTCATTTTTGTGTGACGCAATACAAATAGCTTTGCCACTTTTGCTGCCCCTCACAGCTGCCTCGGTAAGTGTCCCCGGTCCCTGCCCTTCTGTCTGTGTCCACTGCAGGTCTGCTGTAGGTTCCCATGAAGGAATCTGTCTGTACATACCAACCATCCGAAATGACAGCAAGAGAACCGGAGGGGACCTTCAGCTGGAACGCTAAGCCTGACTCATTGTTACCCACACATGAGGCAATTTTGTGGATAATTTTAAAGTAGTTTCTGGGGTCTTACCATTAACTCCACTTTTCCCCTTAGCATCAGTCTGGATTTCAAGTTTATTAGAATGTGCTCTTTCTTGCTAAACCATTATCAACAAGGACACGACAAATAAGGCCATAGATAAAAATCTCCAACGAACATAGATACAAAAGATTGTAGCAGAATGTTAGCAAATCAAATGTGAGCCCATGTGAGGAAGCTTTCATTACATCACCAGGTGTACCCCTGGGGTGCTCGGGTACAGAAAAGCAGGCTGCAGAGACCAGGAGCCATGGGCCTCATACAAACCATGGCTCTGGGAGATAAATTAGAGTTTCTATCGGATCACACACTCTTACTAATTTCTGTCTTGACACCTCCACCCCCGTCAATACTGAGCACCAGCAATTAGATGAACAAGAATTCTGTGCATACTTGATGTTCCTATGGGATATACACTTTGGGGGAAATGAAATGGGAAATAATCAGTTTTGATCAAGACTTGGGGAGTCGCATCACGTAGGCAGGTATTACCCTCTCACCCCGACAGATTCTAACTGAAGTGTCACACTGACTTAGTGTTTCTATTGCCACAACCAAACACCAGGACCAAAGAGCAAGCTGGAGAGGAAAGGGTTTACTTGGCTTACATTCAGCATTGCTGTTCATCGCTGAAAGAGTCAGGACAGGAACTCAAACAGGGCAGGATCCTGGAGGCAGGAGCTGATGCAGAGGCCATGGAGGGGAGCTGCCTACTGGCTTGCTTCCCCAGCCTTGCTCAGCCCACTTTCTTACAGAACCCAGGATGGCCAACCCAGGGATGGCACCACTCACCATGGGCTGAGCCCTTCCCCCGTTGACCACTAAATGAGAAAATGCTTCAGCTGGATCTCAAAGGAGGCACAACCACAGCCGAGGCTCCTTTTTCAGATGACTGTAGCATTTGTCAAGTTGACACACAAAACCACCCAGTACACACGCTTACATTCCCTTCTGTACCTCTGTTTACTGTTAGAAGTGAAGACACCGCTCCATCACCTTTGGTGAAATACCAAGAATTTTTCCATGCTGTAAAGCAAAGCTATAGATGGTGTTGGGGCTCTGAGCATGAAAGCATCAGCCCTCCCATTGTCTCATGGTGGCGGGAATATCAGGGCTGAACGAGATGCTGGAGAGCAAATCAGATCAGTGGTGAAGATCAATTGGCCAGATGCACCGGGTTCTCCTTCAGTCCTGCTTCTCATTGTAACTGCTCAGCAGTGGGTACATTAGAAAGTAATTGCCAGCCGGGCGGTGGTGGCGCACGCCTTTAATCCCAGCACTCGGGAGGCAGAGGCAGGCGGATCTCTGTGAGTTCGAGACCAGCCTGGTCTACAAGAGCTAGTTCCAGAGCAGGCTCCAAAGCCACAGAGAAACCCTGTCTCAAAAAAAAAAAAAGAAAGAAAAGAAAGTGATTGCCAATGTGGAAATCTTCTATTTGGCCTTCCATTCTTCAAATTAAACATTTAACATATCTCCAATACAAAATTTCCCTATCCAAATTACAGTGGCCAACGCAAAAATTAATTCGCGTTTACCAATTAGAGTTGATCTTATGCTGCTTACTTTATATGCCTTGATTTCATCCCATCCTGTTTTTATCTCAAAATCATCACTGAAGGGTCATGAAAAGGTAGGTTTCTGTTTCAAGAAAATGTGTGTATACATTCACGTGTGCATGGGTATGTATGCGTTCATGTGTGCAAGTGTATGTATGCGTTCACATGTGCATGTGTACATATGCATTTATGAGTGCATGTGTACATATGCATTCCCATGTGCATGTGTATATGTGCATTCATGTGTGCATGTGTATGTATGTATTCTCATGTGCATTGCATGAGGCATTCACATGTGCAGGTATGCATTCATGTGTGCACATGTATGCATGTATTCACATGTACATGAATACATTCACACGTGCATGTGTACACATGCGTTCATGTGTACGTATGCATTCATGTGTGCATTTTTATGTATGTGTTCATGTGTGCATGTGTACGTATGCATTCACATGTGCATGTGTATATATGTGTGCATGTGTATGCATTGTTCATGCGTGCATATGTACATATGCATTCACTTCTACATGTGCATGTATGTGTTCATGTGTGTATGTGTGTATGCATTCATGTGTGCATGTGTATGTATGCAATCATACGTGCATGTGGAGTAGGAGGGTTCTTCTGCATTTCTGTGCTTTGATTGGTTAAATAAAAAGGATGTCTGGCCTATAAGATAGGACACAGCCCTTAGGTGGGCGGAGTAGACAGAACGGAAGGCGGTGAGAGAGAAAGGAAGTGGGAGAGCCGCCGTGATCCTGCGCCCAAGATGGATGTACCTTAGAACTGTCCGGTAAGTCACCACCTCATGGTGACATACAGACTTTTATAATGGGTTAGTTTAGATGTGAGAGCTAGCCAAGAAAAGGCTAATGATAATGGGCCAGGCAGTATTTAAATGAATACAGTTCTCATGTGATTATTTCGGGCATAAGCAAGCAACCAGTGGCTGAGCGGGCCGGCGGCTGGGGGCTGGGAGCTGGGTGCCGGGAATACGACCCACAGCTCTCCCCATTTTACAACATGCATGTGTATGTATGCATTCACATGTGCATCCATTCCTACACCAGTGTTAGAGTCTCTCCCACAGAGCATGTGCTGATTTTACTAGAGGCTACTTTACTTTAAAATTGTGAAGGGAGTCTCTGTTCCAAGAGAAATCCTCAGCAGCAATGAGAATTACAGAATTGCTAGAATAGCAATGCTTTGTGAATTGGGATTATTGTGAGTTTTTTGTTTGTTTTTGAGTTTCCATGAAATGGTTGGTCCCCTTTTCCTTATAAGAAGTTAGTAGAGGACAGAATCAATATTTCCTCACTCCGTGTCCCCTCCTGCTTTCTGGCCTTTTGTCTTTCCTCCCATGGAGGGAACTCATTCCCTTAGTTTCAGGGAGAATGGTTTAGGTACTGCTGGCTATCACAAACGGACTTCTTTCGAGAGTGCTGGTGTTTAGGTTGAGACCTTATATGTAGACTGACTGCATACATGTAGAACCTCAGAGATCAATGTCTGCTGGTTTTCTCTGATGCATTCTTACTCTTCTGTTCCCTGTGTTGCCATCTGGAGCCTTGTACAGGAGAGTCCAATAAATGTTGTGGAATAATAAACGTTCAAGGCATATGGTCCAGGAGTTTTATGTAAATTCTGCAAAAATATACTGTGCTTCCACATTTGTTTGTAGCTGCCATGCCTACTAAATATGAGAATGCTAAGGTTTCCTGCTTTCCAGCTCAGAATATCTATCTGTACTTTTACCCATTGTCTCTTTCCTTTCTGCTTTATAAGAGGATGTAGACGCTTGCTTTGTTTCCTTCCATTGCTCCTTTGATCTGATTTGTCTCTGTTGATTGAGGCTTGCAGCCATGCACCACCACTCCTGAAACACAGCCCTCTTACAAAAGCAGTCTCTCTGATTCTAGAACTTTCTCTTAAAAAAAAATCTTAGCCACGCAATTGGTAGCACATGCCTTTAATCCCAGTACTTCAGAGGCAGAGGAAGGTGTAGCTCTGTGAGTTCGAGGCCAGCCTGGTCTACAGAGGAAGTTCCAGGACAGTCAGTGCTGTTACATAAAGAAACCCTGTCTCAAAAAACAAACAAAAACGTGTCTCAAAAAATAAAATAAAATAAAATAAAATAAATGAACAAAAAACCCACTGAAACGAAGAAATCTTACATCAGTATTTATCTGAGTTTCTGAAGAACAGTAATTGTTCAGTAACTACTGCATGGTTTTTAAGCCTGTCTTATTTAGCTAGCCCAACATCCTCAAATCCCAGAGGCTGCCAATCACTTTTTAAAATCCCTCTCATCTTCCTCTCTTTCTATAAGCTAATACTTCTCTTGAAGTGCAGCCCCTGCAGACGGTTCTATTTCTTTTATTGCTTTTTCTCCCCAACTTCTTTTTCTCCTTCACCCCAACCTCCAAGTGTAGGTAGCCATTGGCTCCTTAGTGCTGCCTCTTTTCCTCACAGGTCCCACCCCTGGAGTGTCGTGTGGTTTCAGCATTCTAGTGTCTCCTTCACAGGACAACCTCCTTACCTAGCTTCAAAGCCTACCCTCTCTCTAAGCCTCTTTCCTCACTATGCTTACTGACTCTTTTACCTAGGGATCCTTCCAAACTTCCCAACCAAGTCGCCCCTCCCCCCCGCTACCCTCACCCTGGCTTGTCCCTGGTGTCATCCCTCTAGCCACTCCCCCCCAACCCCCACTCCACCCAAAACTGTCCCTGGTGCCACTAAAGACCTCTCCTTTCCCATCCTTGAAGTCAGAAGCATTAGTGTGTACTCTTCTTCCCCTGCCCTTCATCCCGGTGCTGGCAAGTTTACCTTTGCAGTAATTTTTGTAATTCTCTTTCTTTCTTTGCTCCCTCTACTGCTGAACTGAAGGTCGTCACTCTTAGTCTCCTGAACTCTACTTCATTCTATAATCTTGTATGGAGCTACTGAGATGTGGGATCAATGTAAAGTGCACAGTTGCACTGGATACTTAGCGTGGAATTAATAATTTAAGATATCTCATAATTTCCAGTTGATTGCATGTTGGAACAATTCATATAAACTGATTTTATTTTGTGACGGCTGGATCCTTTTGAGTCACTCCCTGGGAACTTGAAATGCATCCTACTGAGCCTAGAGAAGCTCTCTTGCTTTCCTCAAACACTTGAACAGTTTCTCATTACCATGAAATAGCTCTGATCACAGATGCAACAGCGAACGTCCATCAGTTTACAAAATGTTTGCAATATGTCCTTTGCACCCCAAGCCCCAAGGCAGGCTGCAGGTTTTGATACCCAAGGGTCCCAACAGCACTCTGTGGCACGCATGCCTTCTGATCTGACAATTCCTCCCTTGGAAAAAGCATGCCCAAACTTAATTTTCACACCCTCCTTGACAATCCTTCTCCTCTTGCAATATCAAGGGCAACAAGTAGAAGCCAAGATTGCAATTGGCTCTTAAATCTACCCCTTCCCTTTGTATCTTCACATGTCCTGGGGAGTTTCTGTGATCTGTGAGACTTCACAGAGGTGGCTCAACCCCTTGCACTTCCGCCCCTTCTCTCTGGCTTGCTCTCAGTGCAGGATGGGCAGGATGGGCACTTGGCGCCAACTATCTCTAGTTAACATGACTTATTTATTTATTTTGCTTAGATAATTACATGAGATAACACAGTTAGTAAACAGACAACCCAGGATCTTGAACAAAGTCTTCCAGGTTCCTAGATTTCTGTTTAGCCATTAGCCTGGATTGATTTAACCTGTCTGTAATAGATAAACTTACTAACTGCGTTTCATTGGGGCCAGATGCTAGCAAAGCCGTTCTTCCTGCACCTGGCATAGAATAGCGCGCATAGGTTGTGAAGACAAAGCTACGAAAGTTGAGAAAAGAAAACCTTAATCTAAACTTCCGTAAACTCCATCAAAGCCCCAAACTGGTCTTCAGTTGTCTTCGTATACTATAGACTGAAATACTCAAAGTGAGGACGGTGTCTTTTGGTTCTACTACTACTTATTCTCACTGTCAACCTCCTTTGTACCTGTTTCTGCATTAAGCTTCCTGACTGTGACAGGTGACCCGCAAGGTACTGATTCCTGAGGATGCTACAGTGGACAAGCAGACAGTCTTTTACTATCAATTGTCATGAAATGGGATTGATAAAGCAAACGATAAAAGCTTTCTTCCCAGGGCATGTTTGGTGCATTAGCAAGGTTTGCTTGCTTGCTTGCTTGCTAGAACAAACCATGGCTAATTAATAATTATCCTTAGAGTTCAACCCCCAAAAATAAAACTTCCATTTGAGCATTTTCAAAAATACTCACATACACACATACACAAATACGGTGAGAAGATACACGTTTAAAAGCATTCCTTTCTACCCGATAAAGTGGTTTTATGTGCATTATGGTAGCACGGTAAGGACAGAATGACAATTAAGTCCAACTGGAAGCCACGTCAGATGTCTTTGTCCTCCTCTGCGAGAGCTGGCAAACCTTCCAGTTTTAGTAAATAGCCTGTATATGCATTTTAGGGGAGTGAAATCTCATTTCTCTTGTTCTGCTGTTACTATGGTTACCATCCTACAGGATCCCTGCACATACCAATGAGGAGGAAAAGGGAGGAAAGCAGGCGACAAGACCACAAACACAAATTTAAATATTTAACACACACCTTCCAAACTGTAGGGACCCTTTAAAGGAACAGGGTCAGGAACCTTTGGTACTCATATTCCAGGGATGTCCTTTAGTCTGATTTCCAGTATCTCTAGGGTAAGCAACGGATATTTTAAGGTAAACGAGAGACCACTGTGACCATGAACTTCTAGTTACAAGAGTCCTAGTCTGTCTTAGACTGGCAGACATAATATGAGAAACCAGGGGCACAAAGACATTAGCTTGGGGGAAGTAAGCAAGCGTTGGCATGGAAGTGGACCCAGTGGAGATCCCCAGGACCCAAACAAATCACAAGAAACTTCTGTCTTCATTCCTGTACTTCATTCTCTGCATACAGAAACAATTGATAGTGAGACCTTCCTTCCCGGTTGGTAAGAAGCTTGATTGGAGATACAGCCTCTCAGGATGAAAATGGGTCCATAGGCTAAAAGCTGAAACATTAAAATTTTATTTAAAATTTTCTACTTCAAAACAGAACACTGTATACGTCTATTTTTCCCTTGGTGAATCCCGTAAACATTCCTTCCCTGAGGACAATTGATCTAAGTTTTAGATAGAAGCTTTTCCCGCTAAAGCCACTCTTTTAAACTCGATGAAAACGAGATACGACAGAAGATAATTTTTGTTTCAGAAATGATGCACGCTAATTGGCCTAGGTCTTATTCCTGAGGGCAAGTGGGTCATCCTATCTGCGTTCCGATGAATGGAAAACATGGATAAAGTGAGAGATTAGAAATCTGGTCTTTACTCTGCTGTCAGCTTGGCTGAGCAATGTCAAGAGAAGCCACCTCATCCATATTTGCCCATTTATTTATTTGTAGAGGAGCCACACTTCCTTTATCCATCCTGCAAGCCTTCTTACTGAATGATTGATGACAAGGTGTTTTGAAGTGAAAAACATTTAAGACGATGCCAAGCCTGTATTATTTGTACTTCTGTTAGTGTTTGTTTACGGAGAAGAAAGGGTGAAGGCCCATGAGGAATCAGTTGAGAGTGACCCTCAGGTCACTCCACGCAGGCCACCAGGGACAGTCTAACAACCCTTCCTCTTCAGGGTCCTGCTCCAGGCTTTTGGAGTGTGGATTTGAAGAGGAAATGAAGGCATTTTTGCATTAGCCTTTGGTATACTGATATTGTATCATTAATTACAGTGTTTTCCCTTCCCAATGACGCCTGGTGGGTGGTAATAAGCATCTATTGCATTAATTTCCTTTTACTGGGAGGTTTAAATCATTAAACTAATGATCTAATCTATATTTTTATACAAGTTAACAAAATTCATGCAGTTACAGTTACACTTAACCCCCAAACAATATAAAACTTGATAAATCGCCTTGTAAGAGTTTATCATATTTCAATAAAGAAAAAAAATTCTGTGAGAGTTAAAAAGAACAAAACTTAGGGCAGCAGATTAAACATATTTAAACTTTGATTTTTTCCAGATGTAATGAGTGTGTTAGTCTTCATCAGAGCTTGATTCACAAAGATACCTGTTGTAGGCAGACGGGTCCACACGTGTGTGCTGATTATATGTCCCCTCCTGATTACATGGCTGTTTCAGTTCAAGAAGAGTTGGGATGAGGGTAGATATTGAAGCCTTGGAGCATTACGGGTACCACAAGGCTCTCATTTTGAGTGTCGCAGCTCTTTTGAGGTCTAGCCTTCTCAGAAACAGTTGAGAAGGACGGAAACTTTTGGAAACTAGCCTGCTGATACTATCACTATCCCAATGGTGATTGACACACCCTATCCCACAACAAAACTGAAAAAAAAACTTAGTTTGTAATTTTATCTATAATTACTAAATATTCATTCATAAAGCTGAAAATATGAGCATTTCAGCTTCATGAAAATAAGAGGAGAGAGAGAGAGAGAGAGAGAGAGAGAGAGAGAGAGAGAGAGAGAGAGAGAGAGAGAGAGGAACCATAACTTGACCACTGGGGGAGTTTTGGGCCTACAAAGTGCCCATAGATGATGTAGATGATGCTGTGTCTTCCTGATACCCTGAGCTTCTTCTAACTTTTATCATTCTTTCACCTAGGCCCCTGTAATTCATGGCCCCTTTGAACCTCTGCCCCATATCTTTTTCACTTGTATTATTTTCCTTCTTTACAGAAGACTGATCGAATTTTCTAAACACAAATCAAGATCACTCACCATCTAAAATTTTTGACCAAACCCTCACTTCTCTTCCAAGGTGATCTTAGCCCTTCCTGCATGTCTCATGGCTTCCTCCACAAGTAGAATCCTGACTGACCTTTAGAAGTCTGGTCATCCTTCAAGAATCACAGGTCCCTGAGCCCTGCCCCACCTCCTCTGTGTGCAGAGTTAACGACAACTGTCTGCAGCTCTCAGAGTGTGCTTTAATCGTTTGTATCGCCAACACTGACTTTAACTCATCTCTCCATCTTTATCATGAGTATATCCCAACAGTTCATTATAGTCCCTGGCCAAAAAAAAAAAAAAAAAGCTTAATAAATACTGATTGATTGAAGGAAGAAGAAACAAAGGAAGGATGAAGCTGCATGGTGTGTTGTATAATTTTGAATTTTCAATATTAGTACCCTTGGTTACCATAGAAATATTTTTACGGGTTCCTTACTGTACAGCCAAGACCTTACAGCACTTTCAATGCCACTTTCCTTTCAACATTTGTTCTTCTAATTTAAAAACTATTAAGTAAGGCAAAGCCTTCAAACCCAGCCAGCTCAACTGCTATAGTCGCATGGGAGCAGTTAGTGCTCTGTACAATTGCCAATACGGTTTAAACTGCAGATAAATAAATGTTAGTAAAATGAGGTGCTCCATCTAACTACATTCTTTGCATGTGTTTTTATAGTGAACTGTAGAAGGAAGGGCACACCTGTGTCTCCCAAGCAGCGACATCTCTTTTGTGGGGCATCTAGGAGGGCTGTATTTCCAGACCTTCTCTTTCTGTGTGCTCATCTTAAAATGTCATAGATTCAAAAGTTCTGGGTCACTTGAACTGGAATAGTCTGGGGTCTGATCATGTTAAAAAAAATAAGAGAATTGTAGAAGTGGTACGTTCCAATTTGAAATAGGGAGAAAAAGAATAACCCTAAATAAAATCAAATATATTTTTACTGAAGTTAAGATTCTCCTATTCAGTTGGATTTATCAGACAGAGTTGATTTGATGTGAGATTTTGTGTGTGTGTGTTTTCTTTTTTTTGGATGTAATACTAGAGTTCTGAGCTATAAATTTGAGCAACTGTGTTCTTCTGGGAATCAAATTAACTGAGAGAAAATTCAGAACCGATTATAATTCACTTATTGTAAATGCATTTGAACAAAAGGGTGTAAATCAGGCTTGCAAAGAAAATGATTTGGTGAAAATAGACATAAATTGTTTACAGATAAAATTATTGCGATTTCATGACTGTTGAAAATTAATTCTGAACTGTTTATGTCCAAAGAACTACGCATGAGTGTCTCAGCTACACAGTGCATTGCTTTCTACATTATACAGTTATGCAAGGAGCAGTCAACTTGTTATCACATGAAGGGGCTGAAATTTTATGTCATCATCCTATGTTTGGGGATTGGAAATGAATTACAGTTCCTCCTAAGTGGCGAAGAAAAGACTGTGTGGTGCTGCACTTCTAAAGGCAAGTGCAGGGAAAGTGATAACCGTGCTTAGTTGAAGGAAAAGGGATATGCAGGAAATTGATGAACACAGGAATCATGGCCACATGTGGGCTAAGCCATCTGAACTCCAACCACGTAAACAACTAAAAGTTCCAATTCCGAAAACACAGACAGTTCTACTATTCCAGGTGTGTGTGTGTGTGTGTGTGTGTGTGTGTGTGTGTGTGTGTGTGTGAAAAGACAGGGAAAATGGTTCACCTTTGCTTGTGGAATTAGTTATAGGCAACACATATACAGACACACACATACACACACATACAGACACACACACATACACACACATACATCACCCATTTTTTTCATTTTTAAGTTTCCTATAATGATGTCTATTAGTTTATAAGATATAAAAGAAATATTTTCATTGGCTCTCGGCAATGTTCTTGGGTACCCTGCTTCAAACTCTGATCACAGAGTACGTACAGGTCTTGGCTTACGTCCACCTAACATTTCTTTATCCATGGGTGCTTGTTCCTTTTTGTTTTTGCCCTTGTTTTCCTTCCATCTAGTTGATGGTGTACAACAACCCCTCAGGACGCTTGCACAGTCTGTCCTGTATTCAAAGACAGTAATCCAATCAAATCCGTTGCTCCTTTTTCTTCTCTCCTGACTAACTAGATCCTATTCGTTTCATCTTTCATCATGAACCTGCTTTCTATTCCTTTCATCTTCACTTGTTCATCTCTGAAAATCTACGGCTTTCTTTCTGTAGAATTTAAGAAGCAGTGACCATACTGGTCAACCACAGAGAAAAGTGACTTAGACAGACTACCCGCTCAGGAGTTCCCTTTTGAAGAACAGTGTATGTCTCTGTAGGTCATTGTCAATTGTGTATTCACCTTAAGTTACTAAACAGTTAAAACTTTTCAAGGTTTTCCATTTTTTCCCTAAACTCTCTTCATATATTTTGCTTCCATTTTTACTTTCTGATATTAGATATTTGCACGAATGTTTTTGCATTTATATGCTTACCTTTAGGGCTTTAAATTCCATTTTTGATAGAAAGTTTTCCCAAAAATATCAAAGTTATTTTAATTCAATAAGTTGTATTAAAATCAAGGGTAATCCCTCCCGATTGAAAATTCTTTGCAGATCTGGTGAGCATATTCCTGATTCTGGGTCACGAGTGCCGAATATGAATACCACAGGCTCAGAGCTTCTTTTCCAACCGTGCCGCTCTCCCCCCAGGAAACACCCTCCGTTAGCTGCCTGCTGGCGTGACAGCTGGCACTGGGCACCTAACTGATGAAACATTTTGTAATTAACATAAGCGAACTCTCCAGAACTCAGGATAAATTACTTAGGTCACACTACTTCTGTTTTATCTTGTGGCAATAGCATGACAATAAACACAGTAGATGCAGCATGACAGAAATTCTACTTTTACTTACCATGGAGGATTTTTCCTCAACAGTGACAATTATGTCAACATGGTGTTGGCCCCCCAAATCAGTATTTCAAAAAAGAAGCTTTAGAGGAAACGTAACCAGTGTGATTTTTTTTTTGTCTTCTAACTGTATGATTATATTCAGTCATGAGCAGAGGAAAACATTTTATGTGTTCTGCACGTTTTCAAAGACCAACTTATTCAAATGAGACAGAGAAATGAAAGAAGCTTCCACACAGCTGAGGCTGAAGAGCCAATTAGAAGTGAACGATAATTGCAAAGGCCAACCCTGCGTTCTCTTTGGGTATAGAGAGCTTGAAGGGCATGAGAAAGTGAAAGGCTGGAGCTGCAGAGATGGAGAGTTTTGAGCTGTCAATGAACTTCCAATGACGAAGGCAGAACGATTGTGTTGCCCGCGCTTCATTGCACGGGAGAAATTGTCAGAGGATGGATGGCTGAGGTGTTCTTTTTTGAGAGGCAAAAATTTTAACCATCACAGTTGGGACAATCACATTCAGTTAATTACCATAGCCATAAAGAATATTTATATATCAAATTGAGATACGCCCAAGGAGACAAATGAAAGATCACAGCAGAAGAACGCACTCCGATACCAACAAATACAGTTAATGGAATTAGTCGCTGCTAAAATTTCCACAGCTTGCATTTGTAAAAAGCTAAGTTTTCTCAGATATGCAGATAAAAGTCTTTAAAAATTACTCTGCTCGAAGGAGGGAGAAGATGATCAAGGAAGTCAGGACCGTGAGGGACTGGCCCACCAACTGAGACAGTGTGCTTGATCTATTGGGAGCTCATCAAATCCAGCTGGACCAGGACTGAATGAGCATATGACCAAACCGGAATCTCTGAATGTGGCTGCCAATGGGGGCTGACTGAGAAGCCAATGATAATGGCACTGGGACCTATCTCTTCTGCATGTATTGGCTTTTTGGGAACTTATTCTATATGGATGTACACCTTCTTAGACCGAGATGGAGTGGGGAGGGCCTTGGGCTTCCCATAGGGCAGGGTATCCTGCCTCATCTGAAGGAAGCAGGGGGAGTGCGGTGGGGTAGTGGGGGAGCAGGAGGGTCTGGGGCAAGGGGAGTAAATGTAAATTTTTCTAATTTATAATAATAAAGAAAAAAATTACTCTGCTCCATTTCTGAACACGATAGCCATAGGGCAGAAGATACACGGTGAATGGACACCTTGGGCTCTCTCTTCCATCAGGGGCACTGAGCCTATAAGGGACTTGGTTACTCACAATACACATCTCCTTGGAAACGAATGTCATCAGCTCACTGAAGTACCATGAACACTGGCTTTCTGCCCTCTGGTGCTTTAGGGAGTCCAGCGCACCCCATCCCTTGCTCCAGGCCTGAGCTGCTCACTCTTCAGGAGCTGTTTGACTGCCTCAGCACAGCCATCCCCCGGTTCTCAGGTCCCTGAGTATTCTCACGACATGGCTGTGTGTAGTGTGTTCCAGCTTGTTCCCATGCCTGCCAATTTACAGGTCTCCACCTGTAGAGCGTGACAAATCTCTGAAGTTTTGCTAAACTCACTGCTACGTACTCAAAGTCTGACTCTAATTGGTGTTCATTAGATACATATGATCTTAGTTGGGTCTCAGTTCAACCCTAAAAAGCACAGGTCAAAAATTACAATTCTGGTTGTGTAGTGAAGAAGATGAGGTTCTCAAAGTTTCTGGTTTTTTTGTTTTTTTGTTTTTTGTTTTTTCAAGGAGAAAGAGCTGTCATTAAAAACATGTGGTCATGGGAATCAAGGGAAACAGAACTGTAGAACTTTAGCAGGACCAACTAATCAATTTCGACTGCGGTAGGCATTTTGATGTAGCTAAAAGAACAGGGTTTGTGGCTAACCCTGGTCCCCGTGAGCAGTCTCAGCAGCAGACAGAGGAGGGAAAGACATCTAGAGAAAATTTGAAGCGACTGAGAAGCCACAGAAACAGCTAATTAATTGCCGAAAGAAAAGACTAATTAATTGACAAAGTATTCCAATGGAAGGCACCAAAATGTAAAGGATCATGAAAAATGTGTGCTAAGGAAACAATAATAATGAAACAAAAGAAGGTATCAACTTGAGAGGGAATATGGGAGGGATTTGAGGGGCAGTAGCTGGGAAGGGGCTACAGGAAGGAGAGAGAGGGGAAAGTGATGTAATTCTA
>JAQHUG010000636.1:192075-217433 GCA_028555095.1 Dicrostonyx torquatus
GAAGTGGGTGTGGGAATCCCGGAAACTGAAAGTGCATATGGTTTTAGACTTTCTTGGAGTTCTGGGGATTAAATCTAGAACCTCTGGAAGTACAACCAGTCTTTTCACCGCAGAGCCATCTCCCCAGCTCCATCTTCTATGTGCATTGTTGGAAGACAGATGTATAGTTTTAATCTTTGTAATAAATTTGTAATTCTCAATTTGTAATAAATTGAGAAGCCTGGCTGACCTTGGGAGAATTTGTACCGCGGCTGCAGGGCTCTAGCAGGCCCAAGCTTGACAAATACAGCACCTACAGGTTTTCTTCTTTACCGTTCTTTCTCTTCCTTGCTAAACCATCAGACTACATTCCTAATGCTAACCCTTAGTTGGCCATTGACTCATGCCTGAGGCTGAGCTCCAAGATCCAACAATCAAAATTGATTCTTTGGCTAATCTGTCCAATCAGGACTTAGCAACTCACCCTAGCACAGACTCGCCCCCTTTCCCCCTCTAAAACACACTCCTGCTGTTGGTGCTGCTTTTGTCCAACTCAGAGGCAGCTCTGTTCCCCACTTGCTCCTGCAGGGTAATAAATCTCTGCGCTGAGAACTTGGTATCTGGGTGTGTTCTGTACCGACTTCAGCGGCTACCCTACCTTACAGTGGCCAAAATGTGGCCAATTCACTTGAGAGTAGAGGATTTTAACGCCGCCTTCCATCTCCCGTGGGTTCCTAAGGCTAGAAGATGGCACCCTAGGTTCCGTGTGATTCAAGATGAAGACCGAGTATAGCCGCAAAGAGAGAATCCATTTCCTGGCCTCCGAACCCTGAGAGGACTGGTGGCCACCACGTGCAGGCGTCCAGCGGATTTTTCTCCTTTCTACCCTTTGACAGGCATGTCTTCTGCTTTGCAAAGGGAAGTCCTCTTTCCCCTTCAGACATCTTGCCGTGGTGGCCTCCAGGGCACAGACAGAATGGTTTTTGGAAGCTGGGAAGGGATCCCTACAGCACCTAGGCATAGCATGGCTCACGTCTTCGCTGTTTGGTCACAGCTGACCATCCACGGTGTCGGGACACAGTCGTGCACGGCTTCGTGGACGTTCTCTGAATTAAGAGTGATGCTTGGCCGGGCGGTGGTGGCGCACGCCTTTAATCCCAGCACTCGGGAGGCAGAGGCAGGCGGATCTCTGTGAGTTCGAGACCAGCCTGGTCTACAAGAGCTAGTTCCAGGACAGGCTCCAAAGCCACAGAGAAACCCTGTCTCGAAAAACCAAAAAAAAAAAAAAAAAAAAAAAAGAGTGATGCCTTGCCAATGTAACGATTTTGTTTCTCGCCACCCTCCACACTTATCATCAAAGAATGAGTTGCTTCTGGGTGAGAAAAAGTAAAGATGAACATTGAGGGCAGCCACACTTTATTTCATCCTTACAGCGTAACTCGGCAGAGCTCCGTGTCCTGTTTGTCTCTGAGAATTAAACGCAAAGTGGGGGGGGGGCTGGCACATTGGTGTGTAGTAATACATCTACTAGGGCTCAAACGTGAGGTCTAACTCTTCCTACGAAAAAGTGAGGCTGTCAAACTAATTGTTTGGCATCAGGGACTGGCTTGTTAATTATGCTACGTCAAGGACATCCTCCAACCAACTGGACCTGAACCCCAAGGTTTTGACAAAAATTGAATATGTTATAAAAAAAAAACGTTGAAAATTAGTATGAAAGTTAATGCTTTAACCATTTCTGCGTAGAGTTACATAAGTGCCTTTAAAGGAAAGGGAAATAGGCATAAACACATCAAGAGCTGTCTGTCTGCCTTGTCTGTCTGTCTGCCTTGTCTGTCTGTCTGCCTTGTCTGTCTGTCTCTGTTATAGGAGGGGCAGCTGTGTTCCTGCCGAGGAGCAGGGCCGTTTTCCGGCGCCCTGCTCCCAGCCGCCAGCTAGCTTATGCCCGAAATAACCACACGAAAACTGTATTCATTTAAACTCTGCCTGGCCCATTATCATTAGCCTCTTCTTGGCTAACCCTCACATCTTAAACTCACCCATTCCTAATAGTCTGTGTGTCCCCAGGAGGTGGTGACTTATCGGAAGATTCTAACCTGCATCCATCTCCGGCCGGAGCATCATGGCATCTGGCACACTTCCTTTCTTTCCCAGCCTTCTGTTCTGTCTACTCCACCCACCTAAGGGCCGTGTCCTATCCTACAGGCCAGGCAGAGTCTTTATTAACCAATGAAAGCAACACAGAATACAGAAGATCCCTCCTACACCATGTCTCCCTGTGTGTGTGTTTGTGTGTGGTATATGCATGTGTGTGCATGCGTGTATGTGCGGAGGTCCAAAGTCAACACCAGGCTTCTTTCTTCTGTGGCTCTCTGCCTTTACTTTTTGAGGCAGTTCTCTCACTAATGCTCACTGACTTCCTAATAAACGAACTTCAGGAATCTGCCTGTCTCCAGCTCCCAAAGGCTGAGGTTACAGGCATGTACCACTATGCCCAGCTTTTACATATGTTCTATGTATCTCAGCTAAGGTCCTAGTACTTCTGTGGCAAGCATTTCGCCATCTGAGCCACATCTTTAGTTCTACCAAGAACTTTTAAGAGGGAATTTTTATCTTCTGAAGTTAATTATAGGAGTTAATAATTAAGGTTACCCTTAATCATTAATTTTAGCTAAATAAGTATATCTAATGAAAAAAATAAATGAACATTAATTTTAAAAGTAAAATCTTAAGTAATTTCTATATAAATAAAATCTTAAGTGATTTCTATATATAGAAATACTAAATAATTTCTATATAAATATATCATGTTGACATATGGTGTTACTATATTAAGTTAATAATCGTATAAATAAATTAATATAATATGTATATTTGAATTTTTACAACATTTATTTATTTTGGAAAATTTTATATATATTCAATGAAATATGATCATGTCTACCCTAATTTCCCCCTCCAATGGCTCAAATACAGCCGAATGGGCTTTGCACTAGAGGTTGTGGGCCCCTTTATAGCTATAAAAAAAAAAACAAATTGCCCAAGAATGCTTTCTTCCAGCAGTTATATTTCTAGTACACCCAGGACCCAGCATTGCCACAGCTGGAATTAGTGGACAGAGTGTAAGGCTGGCTGCTAGCTTGTCCTTGTAAAACTGAGCCTGGCAAAGCCAATGAGGGATGGAGCTGGACCTGTTGTCAACGCACTTAGACTTAAAAAAAAAATACAGTGTAGACTTGAACCTTTCATGTGTGAAGCTGGTGAGTGTTCACCCACTTCCTAACCATAGTTGGTTAAATTTAACAATAATGTAATGCTGAGTTCACAAGTGACAACCACAGCGTATTTTGCGTAATGAATTGCTAGCTGCTTTGAGAAGCAGAACCGATTTCACATTGAGTTGTGCAATAGAAATAAAAGCGCTAAAATCTGTCTTTCTACCTCCAAGGGGTTTGTTTTAAGGGTTTATATTGCGACAATAAACATCCTTTAATCCTTCTCCTTGCAAGCAAGTCCACTTTCTGAGGCGTTCCTCTGCTAGCCTGACAATGAACAATAATTTATGATATACAATATCAGTTTACGTCTGTGTTTTCTTTCCGCGGCAGGGGCATGATGCTCGGTGGTTGTTCTAGTGTAAAGTGCTTTATGATTATCTCACACCTGAAACAAACAAACCAATGAAAACGTTGCTTCTACTAGTCGGAGCTGGATCTGGGGTAGGACTGAGCTGAGTCAATGATCATCCAAGAACATCTACATTTACTTCTTGAGCTAAATGCCACCAATGTACATTTTTTTTATGATGATTATTGCATCTCTTTACACTTGATCCCATTTATATAAAAAATTATGGTCTTTCCTTTCTCCCACATTGCTTTCTGGTCACCAGAGGCATCTCCAGACAGAGTGGCTCTGCTAACTAAGCACACAGGAGAAGTGTAGGGTGCCAGCAAAGACGTAGGCAGACATTGAAAGCCGATAATCACAGCTTGCTTTAGTCACCAGATCGGATAAGTGTTGGAAAGGACCACTAGGTCTGAACTGATTATTTTCTTAGCGGGAGGGTTAACTTTTTGCTGGGTAACACAATGAGAACCCCGATTAACTTTCTGTCTTGATCCTTTTACAATATCGATCTTGAAGTGGGAATCTTATTGTCAGTGGTTTTTGGTTTTTCACGATGTCGTTTAGTTTGGTTCTAGACAATAAGACCCCACAAAGCAGTTGGTCCTACTTGTTCGCATCCACCCTGCTCTGCAGGACTTCCCAAGGGCCATATCCAGGTGTATCACAGAGGAATCCGTGTGGCAAAAATGAAGCACGATTAATAAAAACTCAGGGCCAGAAACTGGGGTTCAACCTGAAGATCTGAAAAGCAAAACAGCCAGCCACTGGCTCTTACCTCGACCTCAGTCTGAAATAGTGATTCTGCCTCCGGGAATCTCAGAATGAGACTGTGTCTGAGAGCTCTTTCCTCTCATTTTATCATCCTCTCTAGGGCTGGGATTAAAGGCGTGCACCACCGTGATTAAAGGCATGCACTGTACGGTTTCTTTGGCAACTAGTGTAGCTATTGGGATTAAAGGTGTGAGTTAATCCTGGTCTGTAAGGCTGACCAGTGGGACTGTTTTACTCTCTGATCTTCAGGCAGTCTCTATTATTAAAATATAATTGAAATGCCACTACATTTCCCCTTTTTGTCTAAAATAAAAAATAAGGCTATAACTAATATAAAAGAAAACTATATACAATAAGTACAATGACTATGTAATATACACAGGCAATTCATACACCAACAATATCTAGTTCATTTGCATTTAACAAATTCAAAGAAAATATTTCATATCTATCCTATCTTGGTAAGTACAAAGATATATACCTAATTTACTTTCTATCATAACTTGCTTTATGGGTCTGGTAGATTATAACTATAACTATCTAACCTTCAACTCCCTCACAGACCCAGAATGAAATAATATTAACTGAGTAAGTAGGAGTGCAAGCAAGCAACTTCCAAAAAATATGAGTAATGACAGAAACAGCTAGATGCCTGGATAATCACCCAAAGAACCTCTGCAACATTGAGACATTCGTCTTCAGCCTACAGGCCTAGCATATTCAACAGACTTTTCTGCGAAGCAGAGTATTTTGTGTCCTGCTTGTTTAATTAGGACCGTATAATGTCAGTGGTCAAGACAGGGGCATTTTCAGTGGCTCACTTTTGCCACAAAGAAAGTAAACTCCACGTGGAGTTTCTTCAATGCCCATTATCTTCTCTGAAGTAGATTGGTGCTGCCAGGAGCAGACATGTATCAATGTCATAAAAATGAGCCTAGGTTATTAAAACATCTTAAATGCCATATTCTGTAGATCTCTGAAGTGTTTGAAGATGACCTATGCATCTAAATTATATCTATGTTTGACCTTGAAAATATACCTAATGTGACTACAAGTTTGATTATACTAGGTGATTAACTACTAACCTGTATTTCTTTATTATCCTAAACAGTCGATAATAATAATTTTCAAGGACTAGAAATTTGCATTACATTGCTAAATGAGCTGTGGAGGTAAAATACCTTGAACACGATTAGAAATGTATATATAATATGTTTTAACAAAAGTAATCTCAAATTTATATCAATATACAAAATTTGCATACAATATACAAAAGTAAAACCAATGTAAAACATTTAAAACTAATAGTTGCTTTTAAAAAGTAGATATAGGGCTGGAGAGATGGCTCAGAGGTTAAGAGCACTGCCTGCTCTTCCAAAGGTCCCGAGTTCAATTCCCGGCAACCACATGGTGGCTCACAGCCATCTGTAATGAGATCTGGTGCTTTCTTCTGGCCTGAAGACATACACATAGACTATTGTATGCATAATAAATAAATAAATGAATAAATAAATAAAAATTTATTTACTTAAAAAAGTAGATCCAATAATCTACCTTTTCATCTTATCATATCTATAGCCTCCCTTCTTTTCAGAGTAGATTCAATAATATACTTTGCTATCTTATCATATTTATATCCCTTTTTCTTTTCCTTTCTTTTCTCTCTCTTTCTCTCTCTTGGTTTATTGAGACAGGGTTTCTCAGAAGCTATGGAGTCTGTCCTGGAACTTGCTCTGTAGACCAGGCTGACCTTGAACTCATAGAGATTTGCCTGCCTCTGCCTCCCTAGCGCTGGGATTAAAGGCGTGTACCACCACCACCACCACCACCTGGCCTTTTTTTTTTTTCAAAAAAGAACTTTGAATCTAATTTCCTTAAGCTTTTTCCTGACCATTATCCATAACAACCTGTAACCAATACATTAAACAAAGACAAATAACCATAATCCATTTTTTGGAAATGTGGGCATAGTTTGCTAGGCTACTTCCTGCTGATTGGGGTCACTGATAATCTTATGGGGACCCAAAGAAAGTTTAGGATTATGGTCAAGTCCTTACTGGAGCTTTCTCTGAGGCTAGGTCACTTCAATCAGCAGTCTTGAAGGTTCTCCGGATGTAGAACCGAGAGGAAAGTGCAACAAATGTACTCTGAAACTCTGTGTCATCTGTTCCCACTGGAGATTTTTCAGGGGGGGAGGGTCTTCCTTGATCAAACTTTATTTTTCTAACCAAGAATGAATCCACAGACTCATTTCCTGTGGAAACAAAAGCAAAACCTCTTTTCCAAAGTAACATATCTTTCTAATTAAATTTTGAAGTCAAGGCACTTTCAAAATATATAAATTGGATCAATCCAGCAACATTTACAAACCAAAAGTCTTTCAGCAGCTGTTGCTCCTTCCTCAGCAGTCAAATAATTCAAGGACAGCACAATAATATACAGTATCCAGATTCTCTGTGTGTTTCCATCTTAACATGGAAGCTAAGCTGGGGAGGATGTAAGCTGGGAGCACTATTTTTTTCTTCCAAACACAGGCGGCTAGTTTTGGGTCCAGTTCCCAGGACTGGAATTCCAGTCCCAACTCTGACCTGGGCTGGTTACTAAAAAGCCTCAGGCAAAACAACATTTTTGTGAATTCGAGCTCCAAAACGTTGGGCACCGGTTGCAGGGCAAAGCTTGTATGCAGTAAGTGTGGCCATGGAACTGTAGACTTAGGAGTACAGGAGGCATCTTTCCATATTTTTCTATTAATGGTTTATATCCAACTTTACAGTGCAATGCACTTTGACAATTGAAACATCAGCCTTCTGTCAATGGTGGTTTTGCTATGGTTTGGTGAGCTGGAACAGGCTACCTGAACACCAGGCATCTGTCCTTACATTAAGCCTATGTCATCAATATGCGGATTGGTGGCTTCAGGCACACAAGAAACCATCCCAAGACCAAGAGATCTGGATAGTGAAGCTCTTCTCGTTGGTGCTGTCACAGATGACCTTGTAGATCCGGCTGCTTACAGGCCATGTGTGACCCTGTCCCTCCTCAGCTTAGATAATCTTATTTGACTTTTACCAAATCTGTTCTCTTGCTTTTGTCTCTGTCAAATGTATGCATAGAGATCTCCCTTTTATCCTGGGGAAACCCTTTTCTGTCTCCATGTTCCTTCTTGGGTATGACTAACTCCTTGACTATTGTGACTCTCTATGAGATTTTGCTTCTGGAAACAAAAGTCAAGGAAGAAGTTTCTCCTGTGTCAGTTTTCCTTCCCTGAGGAGTAAGAGAATAGAGGATAAAAATTATTACTCTTACCACAAATTATCCTAGTATAGACATTAAAATACATTTTAAAACTAGGCAGCTAGGTTTTTAATTCTGCACTGGGATTGTGTGAAGAGATAAAACACCCCACCAAAGGGACTATAGACCTTGTACATTGAATCATTTATGAATTTGACAAAATCTGCAAAATAAAAGAAACCATTTTATGTTGAGAACTTAATGAATGTGTCACAGAGGACATGAGTGAAGGGGAAGTCAGCTTTCTAGGACTCTTCGAGGGAGCTTCCCCTAGATCACCCGTGTCTACACAAACATAGGACTACATACTTTTGTTGCCATCTCGCATCCAGCAGTGTTAGCCAGATACTCTGACAATAACGGTTGTATTTGATACACATTTATAAGCAGCAACAATAGCACCAACAGTTACCATCTTAACTTCTGTCTGCATTGTACACTAGTGTCCTTTCAATTCTATTCTTTCCTCACCCACAGAAATACTATCTCACAGTGAATCTCCAGCCCTCTGATCTCTCCTCTTTGAAATCTTCCCTGGTGCCTTTTCCTTTATCCTTGCCTGAATACTCATTCATAAGCAATGACAATCCACTATTTTTCTTCTTTTTCTCTCCCAGGGTGACCTTCCTTATTCTAGGAATTTAATCACCAGCAATCTGTTATTGGCTCATTCCTGCCCAGCTTCCTGAAACATGGATCCATGTATGTAAACATGTAAAAAGCACCTCTATTTGAATTTCCCGTGTCCCTCAATTCAAAGTAGGAAGTTTAACTTCTTTTCTGTCAATCTGCACTCCTCCTTATGGTCCCTTTTATTAATCACAGAGGTGTAATTTCTACCTTGCATCTTAAACAATCCTCTATGCACATAAAGATAATATCTATTCTCAGTAGTTCCTTGAATTTCTCCGGATTTATTCCCAACAAGCTTGCCATTGCTTTTTTTCATCTCTGAGACTCCAATGATTGTTCTGTTTGCACTTGGCCTGCCAGCATGGTACTCTTTAGCCTTCCATTCTGCCTCTTGGGCATCCGCTCCACTCCAATTGTTTGTTTTCTCCTGTCTCTTTGATTGTATGGTTTCTGGAAATCTTGGAAGAAAACTACCTTGAGCATCAAGGTTTATTGACTCGTCTCCACTCCGATGACGGATGAGACAGACGTCCAACTTCCTACCACATCAGTTTGACAACTGAGCCATCATTGAACCTGTCCATTCTACTTGATACACCTGCTGACATGATTTTAATGTAAACCCTAATCTTCTCTCTCCTGGATTATTTAAATACTTTCCAAGTGTTCTCCAATCTCCTACTCTGTTCCCCTCTTGGCAGTTCGAAATATAACATCAATCATCTCTCTGCTTAAAATCTATCAGTGGATATCATCTCATAAGAACAAAATAGAAACCCAGGAACGATTTAAAGGATGTGGCTATTGGTTTTAATTCAAGAGGTAGTGACTCAAAAGAGGGCTAGAACATTAGTTGATCTTTGGGTAACTGAGATGCTGGCTCCTTTACGTGGTCCGCCTTTACCCACGTTTCTACCGCCAGGCAAACTGCAGCTCAGCTATACTAAAAACCACAGGACTCCTACATTTCAGACATAGAAATGTACCTCTCTGTATCCCTGGGCCTTTATAGATAGAGCCTGTTGTTCGGTAGCATTAACTGGACAACCCTAGGATGACAGCAAGTTTTATCAAAGAGCCAGAGGTGGTTTTGAGATTGTGAAGGACCCTGGAGCCATAGATAAAAGAATCCTTATGTAGTGGTTCACAGTATAATTCAGTGTACTTCTTTTCTTAATTCTCTGTTCAGTGCTATTTCTGTAAAGTACCGTACAAAACAATTCCTCAACCTACTTGATATTTATACCTTTAAAGGATTTATAGATCGCTTTATAGTCTGACTTAGTCATCACGTAAGTAAGCACTTAGCTTCTACACTATCTAGATATAGGAAGTAAGCTAAGTTTTTCCTGAGTTGTTTCCCTTCTATATGGCTATCAAATTGTAGTACTTCTGCTTGGAATAATAAATTGTAAGGCCATTTAAAGATAACAATTCTAGCTTCCCTGTTTCTTCTACTATGTTTGACATTGACATGGCCATAAAATACAGAAAGGGAAAGAAAGAGATTTATAAGGAATAAATAAAACCTGGGATGAGTAATCTCAGTTGTCAAATTGATAAGACCTAGAACTACCTGAGAGACAGTTCTGGATGTGCCTGTGGACAGTTATCTCCAGCCAACTAATTGAAGTCAAAAGATCCATGTACTGAAGGTGGCACCATGTCCTGGCCTGCAGTTCTTGATGGCTTTAAAAGGAGAAATGAGCTGAGTATAGACGTTCATTGCTCTCTTCCTCCTGGCTACTGATGTGTTGTGATCGACTGCTTCAAACTCCTGTCATCTTGACTTCCCCACAGTGATAAGCTGTGCCTTTCAAATATGAGTCACGATCAACCCTTTCTCCCTCAAGTTGCTTGTGTGAGGATAGATTATCACAGCAACAGGAAAAAATAACTAAATAGACAGTAATTTTTGACTCCTTTCCTGCCCTTTCTTTTTCTTGTCCTATTAACCTGTGTAATATAATCCTTACCGTTGCATAGATGTTTTAACTATCTGCATTTTGGATCCATTAAGAAAATCAACCTAGGAGAACAAGAAATCTTTGGCATTATTTTATATCTTTGCAAGGGATTGATCACATACATAATATAACTTGATGAATTTTACAAAATCCGAAATGACACTTTCATCAGACTGTAAAAACTATTGTTCTGAATCTCTAGTACAAGAAGTTATATTTTGGCTACAATCCAATGAAGAGTATCACAGTGCAATTCCCAAGGCATTCAGAGTGTTACCCTCCATTTGATTCTGTGCATACCCATGCAGGAACTAAAAAAAAAAAAAAATGTTCATTTTAAGTATCTGGATGACTTAAGTAACTGAACAATACAGTCCTGTAAATCCTTAATAGTCTATACACATTCTTCCTCTTCTACCAGCAACTCCTAGACTCCATCATCCAGTTCTTTTCAGGCATATATGAAAAAAAAAACAGTTTTGCCAGCAAAAGAGTAAGTTTTGAGTCTAGAATGATGTGACTGGTTGTTTATATGCTATGAAGAAAATCCCCATGCTAATGGAAGATAGACATTAAGATCAATCTAGTCTTGGGGCTATGGGGTTTAGTTACTAAACTACTAAGTTATATCCTGTGTTAGTTTGAATGTAATTGGCCTCCATAAGCTCATAAGTAGTGATACTATTAGGAGCTGTGGTTTTGTTGGAGTAGGTATGGCCTTGTTGGAGGAAATGTGTCACTGCAGAGGTGGCCTTTAAGACCTCATAGATGCTCAAGCCATGCCCAGTGTCTTAGTTTACTTCCTTTTGCCTGTGGATTAAGAAGTACAATTCTCAGCATCTTCTCCAACATCATGTCTGCCTGCGTGCCACCATGTCCCATCATGGTGACAATAGACTAAACCTCTGAACGGCAAGCCACCCAAATTAAATGTTTTCCTCTAGAAGAATTGCCATGGTCATGGTGTCTCTTTACGGGAATAGAAACCCTAACTAAAACATGTCCCTTGTTCATAAGATGCTGTCGGGGACCGTCGCCCCAACATAGAAACTGATGTTTTTCCCCAAATGTGTCCCCGGAGACGCATGGAAGGAAATAGGCTTTCACACCATTACAGTTTAAAGGCCGCTTCTGACTTCTCTTGTCCTTTCCAGCGTGACCTTGCGTTTATTGTCTCTCTCCCAAAACCATCCTGCTCGGAAAGCTCTCCTCCCTCTTGAGGAATTTTCCTATTGATATTCCTTTTTCCGGGGCACCTCCCCAGCACACACACACCTGCATTCCTTCACCAGTTTTGGAGATAGCGACCTCTCATCAAGCAATCTACAAATGAAAAGGAAGGCTGGAGCAAAACCCTCATCTATTGTCTTTCTAAATTGTTGGCCTTCAGCTACGAAGCTGCACGGTGACCTCAGGCTGGCGGGTATCAGAGCCCACAAGATGCTAGGAATTGTGATGAACATTGTTGTTGAGGAGATGGAGAAAGAAATCTTTTGGCTCACCGACTAGCTAGTTTAACCAAATATTTGAGCTCTGAGTTCACTTAGAAACCCTGCCTCAAAGAATAAAATGAAGAGCAATAGAGATAGACAAGTGATGTCAACTTCTGGTTTTCTAGTGCACCACAAACATGCTAAGATGCATACACACACAAGCACTCATACCATCATACCATACAAGAAAGCACATAAGAAAGAGAGAGAGAAAGAAGACAGAGAAAGGAGGGAGGGAGGGGGAGAGAAAGAGAGGAGAGCAGAACTAATCTTGAGAGCTAAAGACATGGAAGAAATGTAGCTATGCAAAGAAACAAGAAAGAACGAATATCCAAACAAAAGAATAATGAATAGGAAAAAGTAAAGATAATAACCACAATGGAAACCTAATGCAAGCTGTGGAAATGCATAATGGAGAGTAGCTGCACCCTGAGAAAGAAAAAAACATGTGGCGTCAGCTCGTACCCTAGCCGCTTATGCAGCCATGTGAGTGCATGTTATCACAGCAAGGGCTGTTCTGCCACAAACTCACGTAGCTCAAGCCCTCAGCATCTACACCTATAGCCAGAGTTTATTCACAATTACCTGAGGAACCCAAATGCATATTATGAGAAAAAGACATGTAGATTTTCTCTGTTGAGTATCAAAGTAAACACTATGCATTAAACATTTCTAAATTTAAAATATTGAAGAAGACCCTTGACAAAGAAATCAAATTAAACCAAGTCCTAGTACTTATAGAGTAATATACCTATAGTCTAATACATCTCTCAACACTCAGCAGAGGAACTTCTAGTTGTAGTCTATGGCAATTGCCACAGAAACCCACAAATAGTCAAGGTGCAGAGAATAAGAGACTGGAATGCTCACCCCTAAAAGGGCCATATTGTACTTCCTCCTCTCAAGGCTCAGGGATCATTGAGGAAGAGGGAACAGAAAGAGTGTTGAGAGCCAGAGGCGGTGGGTGACTTGTGGTCACAGCATGGGAGCTAAACTTATGAACTCACAATTGTGACAGAAGGCCCACCACCTGCATAATCTCAGGACAAACACAATCCCAGCATGAAAAGGAGAGATGGTCAGACCCACTCCTAGTCCTCCAGAAGCTACTGGCAACTAATAGCTGCTGGGAGAAAGTAGGTTTTCCTTAAGAATGTGGTCTCTGGTAGGTTAACTACACTCCAATAAAAAGGCACACATCTAAGAATGCATGAGCAGCACAAGTTGAATTTGAAGGAATTAAAGAAAAAAGACACAAAGTCAAGTGGATAGGGAAAGAGAGGATGGTTCTGGGAAAAGTTGTGGGAAGCAAAAATATAATCAAAACATTATGGCACAAAAATTTCAAAGAACTAATACAAATGAAGAAAATTAGAGAATCAAAACTGAAATCTAACCATTTGATAAAACATCTGTATCCCAAATATGTAAAAACTCAGGATGAAAATCATTTTGGGCTCATTCCTATATCCTTCAAATGTTAATCCAACCCATATCCTTGGAGTATTCCAACTCCACTAATACCTATTATTTCATCTCCAGAGACATTTCAAAGTTTTTCTGAGTGCAGTTTTCCCAGACTATTATCTCAAGCTGTTCTATAAAATAAGAATAAATGATTGACTCTTCCTTAATATTATTTGAAGTTATAGTTCTGTCAGGAAGCTATTGACCCAATCTTCTGTCACTGGATCTCACTCAGGCACCAGCAAATATAACCTTTGGCCCCTGATTCTCCAAGCTTCAGTCTCAGATTTTCTGGTTTCATTTACTACTTTAACAGTGATGATAAGATGTTCCTGCCTCTGCTCACTGGCTGTATCTCTAGGTTGGCTAGCTCAGGATATTTATAAATTAGGCTTGTATTTCTTATGTACACAAAAACTCTTCTACAAATTCCTTTCAAGACGCCAAATTTGTTCTAGAACATGACAAAAAAAAAAAAGTCGAAGCGTGTCAGCAACAGGCAACAGCACAGAGTTGGATTCGTCTTCCTCCTGCATTTTTCCCTACAGCCTTTGCATATCAGAAGCAGGGACCATTCAATCTCTTTATTCCACCTTGACCTTCTCTGAGGTAGCATAAAAGGCTTCTGCCACTCCCAATGTGAAGATTAAAAGACGTTCTAACCAGTAAACCCTTGCAGTTTCTTTAATGAGCCTGGCTGATCTTTAACCCAAAAAGTAGGCAATCCATCTGTTCAAGGGAGCACAATGCCTGCAAATGGCTAGCCCTTGTCACAGAAGGCTTTTCAACACACACCCTCCATCTGGTCACTGCTACTTGCTAATCTAAAATGAGAGTTGGGGATATGGGGGAGAGTGACATTTCCAGCTAACAATAATTATTTCTAAAAGCTCTCAGCTTCTTTGCACATTTTCTGCTCCTTCTGACACTTCTATTTCCCACACAGGGATCTCAGAAAATGAGGTTATTGCAGAATCTTTAGGCTATTTATAAATAAGATATTTTCTTGCCAAACCTTGCTTTAAATCTTTCTCCTATTTGTATGTCTATTCCTCATACTTGATTGTTTAGATTTTTGCCTTAGTTGATTGATATTCCTAGTACTTTGCTCTTCTCTGTAACACATGTATTGAAAGAAAGTAAGCCTGAATATGACCCATCAGTCAGATCCTTAACGATTTTATCTGCTCTGATGATTGCCAAAGGGTACACATGAAAACCCATGATGTAGCTGACGGTTTTGCCCAACGTAACAAAAGCTTTTGATTCCCTACTTGCATAGCTCAGATGGTCTTATGTATCATGTGTCGATGTCTTCCTCAGTAACACTGCTCTGCCAGCCTAATTCAGAGGTAACAATCCTTTCCATGATGGCCTCTATCCAAATGGACAAAAAAAGTTGAAGAAACTCATCCAGGACAACTTGAACACAGTTCTCGTTATCAAGAAATAATACCTCGGGCTGGAGAGATGGCTCAGTGGTTAAGAGCACTGGTTGCTCTTCCAAAGGTCCTGAGTTCAATTCCCAGCAACCACATGGTGGCTCATAACCATCTGTAATGAGACCTGGTGCCCTCATGTGTGCATACATGGAGGCAGAATGTTGTATACATAATAAATAAATAAATCTTAAAAAAAAAAGAAATAATACCTCTCCATTAAGTCTCTCCTTGGACCGGTAAATGTCTTCTGAAAGGAAGTTTAGGGTATTGTATAACTGCCTCAACAGACTATAGATCAGACCAAAGAATAGCCCAGAAAGAGTTCACCGTAAGTCTTACTAGGAAAAACGAAATTCAAACTTTGGGTTTCAGTTCAATCAAAATTATGATGAATTCTGCCACAAAGACATCACCTACTATACTACGATGTTAATCATCACTATTTAATCGATCTAAATTTTCAAATAAAAATTGCCGTTTCTACTTTATCTCAGCTTTTCAGACTTGAACAGTGAGACAGCAAAGAGGAGCTTTAGAGAAACATGTACCTAACACATAGCACAGAAGCTGTGAAGGTCTCGGTATGCTAGAAATGCATTGGCACTTGGTGATGAGTGTTGCTTAGACTTGCAGAGCTGAGCTGATAAGAGCCAGAGCCCAATTTAGAAGACTCTGCCTGTCATATGTCTTTGGTGTCTGTGAATGTTTATTATTTGAATGCACACATCACATGTTGAGGAAAGCAACGAAACATTTTCAGATACCATCAGGGAAGCATCTCATAGTTCTCAGAGTGGACCACTGTCACAGACTCATTATCCATTCCGTACAGTGGTGAGCGACTACACAGGGGAAACCTGTTTGCCATTGTTTTCTTTAAAAAACATTTTTTTAGCCGGGTGGTGGTGGCGCACGCCTTTAATCCCAGCACTCGGGAGGCAGAGGCAGGCGGATCTTTGTGAGTTCGAGACCAGCCTGGTCTACAAGAGCTAGTTCCAGGACAGGCTCCAAAGCCACAGAGAAACCCTGTCTCGAAAAACCAAAAAAAAAAAAAAAAAACATTTTTTTAATGTGACATATTTTATTTGTTTTATTCTTTTCCCTCCACCCACCCAACTACATGGTCTTTTTCTGTATCCAAAAGGAAAAAAAAAATCTAAAAACAAAAATCAAAACAAACAAAATGATAAGACAAAAAAATCAAAACAACACACACACACAAACGTAGTTCATTTTTGTGTTGATCAACTACTTTCAGGCATGAAGCCTGTTATGGAATGTGGTTGATATATCCAGTGATTTTCCATTTCATTGGAAAAAAAATATTCTCATTCCCAGGAGCTATCAATTGCAAAGAGCTACTTGGTTAGAGGTGGAATTTTGTGTCCATTTCTCCTACTTAGTGCTGGGATGCTATCTGGTTTGAGCCTAGGCGGGTCTTGTGAGCTGCTGTCACAGACTTTGCGAGTTCATATATGTACTCATACATGTGAGTTCATATATGATACAATCCTGTATCATAAGGAACTGGGAAGTAGCTTTGCGCTTACACAGACAAGGCTGCAAGGCTTCCTTCTTTCATTTATGAGTTTTGTACTCCCGAGTAAGTTCCCAATGATTTAATGGAGCTCTGACTGGGGGTACAGTTTGCATGCAAATAAAGAACACTGAGAGCGGGTGAGATAATCAGAATGATAGTCATCACAGATGTCCCATGGCCTGAATCTTAGAACAGTGACTATATTAACTTACCTGGTAAAAGTAACTTTGTGCGTGTAATTGAATGAAGAAAAAAAGAGACACATGGCCATTCTAGATTCTCCATTTGTCTCGGTCTATCCAGGTGAGCACAACCAGACAGCTTTTCCTGTCTGGGTTCACGGTAGCCAGAGAGATGACTATGGTCAGAGAAGTGCAATGTCACTGGCTTTTAAGATGATGGCGATGAGCCGGAAGTCTAGAAATTCACACGGCGTCTGCGAGCTGGAAAAACGGAAGAAACAAGTTCTTCCCCAGAGCACCCAAAGGCGGTACGGCCCTTTACACACTGACTTAGCTTAGTAGGTCTGTGTCGTATGCCTCATCTTCATAGCTATAAGACAGTGAGTTTGTGACATGGTTAACAACTGAATTGTCACTCAAAAATTATGACAATAGGACAGCGAGGGAGTGGGTATCCCAAGGGGAAGAAACAGAAAACCCAAACTCAGAGTCAATTTTACTTAATTCAGCCGTCACACTCTTGGTACCAACTGTTCACATGCAAGGCCCTTTCCTACAAAGGGGAGGAGACAATGATGGTCGCTCTTGTGTAAAGGAATGACAGGTAAATCAAGCATGTTTCTTGGAGGGAACAATTGCCTCTGGTGTGGGCAAACAATTTTAATGCTAACTTAGAATGAGGAGGAGGTTTCTAGGGAACAATGAACTGGGGTGTGGGTCTGAAGGATGAGGGATCAGAGGACCCTGGACTAACGGCTGCAAATCAAGGAAGAAGATAACATTTCCAGGCTCGATTGGGCAGAAAATGAAATGAGTAGTTGCCAAACTTCAGTCTATAATAAAGTCTTCACCAACTCTGGTTTCTCAGAAACATAGGACAAAGAACCAAGGAAAGGATCAGTCAATAGAGCTGACGTTTCACTTACGGCTTTCTTTTCTCCTGAAACTGTGTTCTTTCCTACTTTTTGCTCTTAAGATTCCCCCTAATTAGCAAAATCATGGAGCTGTTGGCTAATCGTGTTTGAAAGGGTCCTACCTAACCAAATACAAAGTTGGCCACCTGACAAGGGAAGGTTTTGCATGGTTGTGGTAGTATATGTGGGGGAGACTCTTGATTTGTGAGGTTCAGCAGTGTGGAGGGAGAGAGTTGCAGCATCAGGAAGAACTGTGAGGTTAGCCTGGAGCACTGGGGAGTGAGTCTCACAATACTGATTGCTGGCCTAGGACTTTAAGCCTTATGTCTCCACACTAGAAAGCCAAATGAGTGCATTTGAAAATTCATCCAGGGGCATTCACTGCTGAGTCCTCAACGTTGTGAGAGATATGAGGAAATTATGTGACGTCATAAGAAGTCATAACATACACTACTTGGCTGGAGCCAGTGACTGAAAGTGATAAAAGTTATATTTTCCCTTTGTTTTTGAGTCAGGGTATCATGTAACCCAGGCTGGCCTCTAACTCAGCATGGAACTGAGGAAGACCCTCAACTCCTGGCCTCCCAGCTATACTTTCTGAGTGCTTGAGATCGCAGGAATGAACACCATGCTTGGGAAAAGCCGTCTTTGAGGCCAAGAGATGCCGTGCGAAAATATGGCTGTCGGACAGTCTGCGAAGTCTAGAAGAATGGGTTTCAAGCTGGGCTGGTTTTGTTTGGTGATTGCTAGAGACATGTTAGATGTAATGGAAGCTGGTGTGCTATGGGCATCCAGCAAGCAGAGGCCATCCTGTAGTGTCATAACAGTCCACCACACTTAAGTCTTACCTAGTCAGTACTGATGTTGAGAAACATCACCAGCCTGAGAAATATCGTCCACAACACGTTTTAATACAGTAAAATAAATGGACCATCAGACACTCAGAACTGCAAGACTGGTTGTGTTCAAGGAATGAAATAAGTTGGCATCTCTCTTATGTGTTCCATTCACTTTCCTATCGGAAATCTCCTCTGTAACTCTTACAGTGGTGTTGAGTGTTACTGTATGCCTCTCTTACAGAGGAGGATCAGTTTGGTTACTCCCAACTCCTTTTCTGTCCGTCTCCATTACTCCGGGCTGAGGTTAACACCATCTTCTATTGCCTTGGTTACCAAACACAATGACTCTGTAGGAGTTTTTCTCAGCTAGTGTCTGAAGGAGCATTCTGAAAAGTCCTTCCGTCCTTCCTGCTTTTCCAGGAAGCCTGTGATAGGTTTTCTGTACTTGTTTTCCATGTGTGCACAGCCTCCACACACCACATACACAAATATACACATAGGAATGCATGCATCCATACCCACACACGCCCACACACTGCCAGCTGCCTCTAGTTCCAGGATAGCACCCTTTTAAACAACACTGAGTGTCATTCCCTTTTCCACATGTTGAATCAGAGGGTCCCTCACTGGTCTGTCTTTCCCTCTGAAATGTAAGTTACAGAGAGCAATGACAATGTATCTCATTCCATATCTGGGAACATGGCACCAAATTATCGGTGGGGTGACTCCCACTCCCATTCTATCTGAATGAGTTGAGTTCTGTATTCTGCAGAAAGACCAAAAACAAGACTAAATTTTTCTATATAGAACAAGTTCATTGAAAAAAGATCCTATCATTATTTATTATTATTTTCAATTTTTATGTTAGCATTCAATGTAATGTTCATCATGGAATTTTCAGGCATATGTGTCTTGATACCTCTCTAATTCACTCCCTCCCCCACTGGCCCCTTTTGTGTCCCATGCTCTCTCTTCTCCTTTCAGTATTAATTTTGCTTTTATTTCACATGTATTGAAATGGATTCTTAAGTTTAAAAGTGTGTGGCACCAGCACGCCGATGTTGTCATCAATTATACTCTGTGCACAAATTCTCAGTAAAAAAAAAAAGGGAATGAATTAACTTAAATCTGACGCCTATAAAGGAGCAACCCACATAAAGCACAGATGGTATTTACACCACAGGAATCATCAGAGTTCTCTGGAGAGAGAGCCTAGTGAGCAGGAGGAGAGAATATGGGGCCAAACCTAGAGGAACATCAAACATTTATAGGTGATGAAGAAAAGAGTAAGTGCCTAGAGGGATATGGTAGAGAGAGACAGTAACAGGTGCCCAGGGGTAAATGGAGCTCAGAAGGCTGAGGGTGTCTCAGTGAGGGCTTTTACTGCTGTGACGAAACACCATGACCCAAGCTGAGGAGAAAAGGGTTTATTTGGCTTACACTTCGGCTGTTCGTCACTGAATGACGTTAGAAAAGGAACCCAAGCAGGGCAGAATCATGGAGGCAGGAGCTGATGCAGAGGCCATAGAGGGGCATTGCAAATGTCCTTTTGGGGTTGTTTTGGCTCTTTTTGGTAGATGCCCCAAAGTAGTATTGCTGTTTCTTCAGATAGATTGATCCCAGTTTTCTGAGAAACTGCCATACTGATTTCCAAATTGGCTGTACAAGTTTGTACTCCCAGAAGCAATGGAGTAATATCCCCCGGTCTCCACATTATCTCCAGTATGAGCTGTCATCAGAGTTTTTCATCTTCTCCATTCTGACAAGTGTAAGATGGTATCTCAGAGTTGTTTTGATTTGCATTTCCATGAAGACTGAGGATATTAAGCAATTCCTTAAGTGTCTTCCAGCCATTTGAGCTTTCTCTGTCAGAGAGTAGCATTTCTCGCAACCTAAGAGACAGCCAGCAAAGAGCAGGCACAATGATCAGAAGCAGGTATGAGAACAGCAATTAAAGCAAAGCCCCAGCGAGACCCTAGCCTGTCTCAGGCTGTCTTCTTCTCAAACTAATCCTGTTCAGAATGTGCTCTGATAATGAAGACCATGACTCCACCCTCTCCAGTGGAGGATCTCGGTTGAGACAGCATGGTTCTTTGTAGAAACTAGTCTTTCCTCCTCTTTGGGGATGACATTGGGTTATGAAAAAAATAATGTTGCATCCCTCTGTATCTTTTTTCTCCAGTGGAGGTGCCTAAAATATTTATTGATGTTCAAAGTTTATAAACATTCAACCCACAGATGTGGGTACTGTATTCTAATTCTCTAGCTAAGTTAAGTACCATTCAGAACAACTAGAAATATAATAGAATAGAATATTGTGTATTGAATACATATAATAGAGAATTGTATTATAATATAATAGAATTCACAAGCTTGGGGTGGGGTATCATAAAGTATTTGCAATAACTAGGATTACAAGTTCTTTTAGTTACAATTCCAAAAGATTGTAAGGTCCTATGTTTACAAGACTTGAAGTAACTCAAATAGTTAACTCACACTGGTAGCTTTAGAGGGAAATTTCATAACCCAAGAGCTGGCAGTAGAAACATGTTAGGGTATAAGCTATGTATCATGCAGCACAAATACTTTTTAATAAATGGTGATTAAACAAATCCCAGGCTCATCATTGGCCTCCTCAAAGACAGGAATTCAGAGCATCACAGGGTCAGAGGCATTTGGATGAGACATCTGTTGTGTTCTCCCTTAGAAATATTGCATCTTCTTTGCCCATTAACCTGGAGCTTTGAATCATTTCCTTCCACTCTTTCTAGGACAGGCAGGACATTTAGCTGAGGTGTAATGGGTAAGCAACAGTGACGGCCTCTTGAGAAAGATAGAAATGGTCTAGGGTAGGCCAGCTCCCACGCCTCTCAGTCTTGCACACTGGATTCCCAACGTGTCTGTAAAAATTATTTCAGAAAAAAGTAACGTACTTTTTTAACATAGAAAATGGTGATTAGAGCCAAAGGAAAATATGCAGTTGTGGACTCTTGGAAATCTCAGATTCTCTTCCAGCTCCTTACAAGAAAGAAGCAAGGCTGATCAAACTCAAGAAAGAATCCTTCTGGAAAGTGTACCTGGCTTCATAAGGACAGTGGCACTTGTGTCAAATTTAGGATTTGTATCTGAGTCAGATACATTAGATAAGACCTAACAGCTGTCCATTGAGATGAAACCAAAATAGAAATCTCCTTGCATTTTCAATTCTAGCCTTTATGTCTTTTTTGTTCTTTAATTTGCTGTAAACTTTTTTTTTTTACCTTTTGAGGTTATCCATTTTTTCTTTAGTTTGATTACAGTCAACTGAATTATGTGAAAACCATCTTCCCTCTCATTATTCCCACAAAAGACATCCTTATCCACAATCACCACCCTCTGAGCCATTCCTTCACTTGACTCTAGTTGTCTAACCCAAAGGGAAAGACTGAATACCAAATGAGTCTCCCCAGACAGTATGCACCTAGCATGGCCTCCTGGATTTTGCCTCTCCATGGCTTGTTCTAGACCTTTATCATAAGATTCCCTCATATTCTTACTCTTGCCCTTGGATGCCTGGGATTATACAATCCTTGTCAATAATTGGTTCAGTTTCTCCATCGCTTGGCCTGTTAATTTCAAAACCAGTATGAAGGAGGGTCTTCACCTTCCAGTGCCTTTAGCAAGGTGGACTGTGCTGGTTGGACTGAGTACCTACCATGCAACCCAACTCTTCTCTCACTGCTAGGAGAGAAGCCCTTTCAGATGCTCATGTGCTGGGAACAGGGGCTTAGTTTTAGCCATTTAAGCTTTCCAATCAACAGCTCCTGCTCCCTATCCTTTGATTGGAGTTTTCTGCTTCTACAAACCTATTTGAACTGTTAAAAAAAAAAAAAAGGAAGGAAATAGTTCCTACACAGATCAGCCTCCTGCCTTCCACCCAGGCCGCTTCCCAGACAGACAAGGACTCTTGATCCACAGCAACGCTTCGCTCTTCCATGAATGGACAGGCATCTTTCTGTTCTTTCCAGGCTCATGTGAAAAATCTTCAGATACATATTTGAAGGATTGTGGTGCCCATGGGGCCACAGCGAGCTGCGAACATTAGAATAGTTGAAAACACAAAAGCAATGGAGGAAAACATTTATCCAGATGTCAGCAAGCTAAGTTTTTATTTCAGGGACTGTTTCCAAGCTACTGGTCCATGTGATATGTCAGCATAAATCCTTTAGCTGTCTTTCTGACAAGAATGTATTTAATAGGTCTTTAGTGGATATACACTCTGTAGTACCTGACTTTGAAAGAAATAATGGACCATGGGATCTGATTTAATGCCTCATTTAATTATGTATCACAATAGAAACCCACAGATCTATAACAAAATAATTAATCTAGCACCTTTGGATCAGTAAGCTAACTTATCTTGGAAAGTCCCTTGATATGTAGCCAAGACGACTGCCAACTGATTAGAAATATATCCTGTTTAGTGAGGGTTCACAAGACACCAGCACTGCAGGAGGGGAAAGACTCAAACACATTAAAAAGAAAGGCAAATAGTTAAATGCATAACTAATATGAGGATTGTTCTTTTAACTGTGGGTCCATCACTATAATGTGACCATGTAGATTTCTTTGATTATAGCATAAATTCTCACCGTGCTAATATTCTCAGTAACACTTTGGATGTCTAAGACACAGCAAGTGTAGGAAATCATGCAGAGTTCATCACTTACAGTAAGTGTCGGAGTCTTCCAGAGATGAGCAATAAGAGCCTATGCTTGGAATTGGAAAAGAGAGCTCAGAGGCTGGCATCATGGCCTGTTCATGACCACTCCTAGACCATGGTGTGATCTTGCTCATTACTCCGGTTTCAGTTTCTTTTTTCTAAAATTTGTATCCATCTCTCCAAGCTGTTAAGGGTGCTTAGTGAGGAGAATGTCAAGTTTTCTGGTACATAGGTTTGACAAACTTCTAGTAAACGGTGGCTTTCAGTATAGTCCACATTAGTTAATCTTCTTGCTCCTGGTGGAATCGATCTTTTCATCTAGAAGGTCCAGAAGGTTACATTGGTTACTTCCAAACACTAAGAATATAGTGTATCACTATATTATATAGTATTATGACAGTAGGGAGTCATAATAAGTGATCCGAGTCTCGTAAAATACCCAGATGAAGGCCAGAAGTGTTAACCAATACAACAAATACTCTAGATGTTCTATCATAGGCCAACAGAGGCCTTCGCAAGATGACAGGTCCTTTGGGATTTGCCCAGGAGTAGTATGGCTTTTATGGTATGGTCATTTTTATTGTTTTTGAGAATTCTCCATACTGATTTCCATAAAGATTACACCAGTTTGTAATTTCACCAACAGTGAATGAGGGTTCCCTTTTCCCCACACCATTTCTAGCATTTGTTATTGATTCATTTGTTGATATTTGATGTTTGGGATGGGTAAGATGAAGTCTCAAAGTTGTTTTTATTTGCATTCCCCCATTGCCAGGGACAAGGAACACTTTAAAAGATATTTCTTTACCACTTTTTTTCTTCTTCTTTTTTTTTTAAATATTTATTTATTATTTATAATGTATACAATATTCTGTCTGTGTGTATGCCTGCAGGCCAGAAGAGGGCACCAGACCTCATTACAGATGGTTGTAAGCCACCATGTGGTTGCTGGGAATTGAACTCAGGACCTTTGGAAGAGCAGGCAATGCTCTTAACCACTGAGCCATCTCTCCAGCCCACTTTTTTTCTTCTTTAGAGAACATTCCCATTGCCATAGCCATGATTTTCCATGAACTCCACAACTGTTTCCCCTACTATGATAATCTGTACCCTAAAACCATTAGCTGAAATTATTCTTTTCTCAAGTTTTATCTTTTTGGTATTTCATCACAGCAAGGAGAATATCAGTAAATTTACAGAGAGAAATCAGCTTTTCTCAAAGTTCAATAACCTAGACCTTAACTTCACCCCCCAAATCCTCACAGAGATGTGCAAAATAATGTCGGACCAGACCTCTTAACACCATTGCCCAGTTACGTTGACCCACAAAATGAACCATCACTGCAATTACCTTTGCCCTGGTAGGAAGAACAAAATGTCAGACAAGGCAATCTAGTGGCTACAGAAAGTAAGCATTCGAGGGTGGGAAAGAGTCTGCAGGCGTTGTGGAAGGGGGCATCGTTGAGAGGCATGCACTTACTCCATGGACCATGTGAAGGACCACAGAATAAGTGGGAGGAAGACAAGGAAAGAGGATCTTAGGACATCAGCAGAGAGAAATGACAAACTGTGATTGCATGACATGGAAGTTGGTTTTCCACCCAAAGACCACTGTGAGTCACTGAGGATTTTAGTAAAAAAAAAAAAATCCTGGTCACCTGCTTGTGTTAGACAGGTCACACTGACCTCCAGTCTCAGAAAACAGCATAAAATTGCCAGCTACATTGAAACCCGTGAAAATGGCTTAAATTCCTTAGAGAAAAGAGAGAACAGAGGAACATAGACAGCATCATTTTTATGACTTTCTCAAAAAGAAAGAACTTATTATAGATTTCCCTTTAAAACTATTTGTACAGGAAGTTATAGTTGGCCTTGATATCTCTTTTTTTCAATTAAACATTTTATAATGAAAATGGAAATTTTACAATAAAAAAGTACTCATCTTCAAAACTGCATGAAAGCCCCCCAGAATTTTCCAGAGCTCTCCTTGCTTGCTTCCGCACTGGGTTCTATGTAGCCTTGCTGTGCAGGACGCAATGCATTAATCTAAGTATTTCTTAATAGGCTTGAATGAGGTGAATGAGCACCCAACCCTGGCCTTGTGCACACAGACACACGTTTGTCCACACACCCTCTCCTGTTTGAAGGCATTCTGGGACATAACTGCTCAGTTAGAATCCAGAGAAAGACAGGTGTTTTGAAATTATGCAAACAAAGTTAGCTTTAAAGAGGCTTTCTATTCTCTGAGCTGAGAGAAAGCGTAGACTTGATTTCTTCCTTTCCTTGGAAAGCTTTTTTTTTTCTGATTGAATGATATTGGCATCTTTCCAGTTTCTGTCACTCTAATGTTGAAGAGTCCTCTGTGAGTTTTCTTTCTTGGCTATGATTTGGTTTGCCAGTGGGATCTGTATGCAGAGGCTGACCCTACAGGGATGCGGTCCTGCAGAGGCTGACCCTACAGGGATGCGGTCCTGCAGAGGCTGACCCTACAGGGATGCGGTCCTG
>JAQHUG010000636.1:290544-317880 GCA_028555095.1 Dicrostonyx torquatus
CAAATAACCATTTTCCTTTGATGACAGGCTGAGATTTAGTTTCCTAAGATTTCATAGTTAAAGGACTGTGGAAAGCTGGGTGTAGGAGCACCCAGCTGTGGTACCAAGTACATAGAATACTGAGGCAGGAAGATGACTCTGCCAGAGTCAGCAATGAACTTCCAGCGTAGGCGGCAGAATGAGACCCTGTCTCCAGTGGAAACAAACACAAAGGCTGTACTCACGATCTCACTGTTCTCCCAACTTTAAAACACTTCACACTTATATCTTGGAGATCTCCAAATTTGCTGATCTGGAGGCTACTCATCCTTCAAATGTATCTCGGACCACAATGCCCGGGAGGACAGTAGGTTCGAATCAATGAGTAAACAAAGTGACCACTCTGCGCTAACTAGAACCAGCTGGGCTGGGACCCAGGGTGCTGCACAGGAGAAGCAAGGAAAGCAAGCACTCGCTCTACCTCTGAGCCGGGCTCCTCTCCCAAAATAATTTTTTTTAAAGAGCTGCGTGGACACAGAAAATAACAAGGCTTGAATCTTGTCATCATTCCTTAAACAATACAGTGTCACAACTATTTACACAATGTTCCATTCTGTCGAGTGTCTTGAGTCACCTACAGGTGGTTTAAAGGGTAAGTGTAGCCGGGTGGTGGTGGTGCACACCTTTAATCCCAGCACTCGGGAGGCAGAGGCAGGCGGATCTCTGTGAGTTCGAGACCAACCTGATCTACAAGAGCTAGTTCCAGGACAGGCTCCAAAGCCACAGAGAAACCCTGTCTTGAAAAAGAAAAAACAAAACCCTAAGATCCAGTTGCAGGGGATCTGACACCGTCACACCAATGCACATAAAATAAAAAGTTAAATAAACCTTAAAAAAAAGATTTAAAAAAATTGTGTTGGAATTTTGATGAAAATTGCACTTTTATTTTCTAAGAGAACACATCTTATGGACGAGGGACCCAGAGAAGTTAAGAATGAGTGGACTACGATACTGGGCGTGTGTTAAACATTTTAATTAAGCACCATCTCCTGGACCACCTGTCTTCTTCCCAAGTTGGATGCCAAATAACTTATGAATAACCAACAGCAATAAAGTTTGAATGTTCAAATATATCACATAAGTGATACAGCAGGAAAAGCTGACAAGATCTGATTTTATCTCGTCAACCAATGAGTCAACTTAGAATTTTGAGTCGCTTCTCAGTCGAGTAGGAGTGTGCTTAGCTTAGCACAACAAAGTGGAGCACTTAGGATACAGAGAGAGGAGCGTGAATAAGCTGGTTTGGGGTTTAAGGATGACTTGGCCAATTATGGAATAACTGTAAGGACTAACTATATACTAGTACATCTCTCCTTCAACATCCCTCATTTCTTCCTCTTTCATTTGAGGTACTCCTGAAACCAAAACTGATTTCTTCTGGAGAGACAGTCTCCGAGGAAATAATTTTCTGTGAAATTTCTCATAAGTTTCAAAAAAAAAAAAATCGAGGTTTCCTTGGTGGCTAGTAGAAATGCAGTTTTAGTGACATTTTCCTTCTTATATTGAGTGACTCAAGCATGGTCTGAACGGAGAGGCAAAGGGTTAGCAAGGAGAAAGCTCTGTGCCGGAATACCGCCAGGACTCTCCACTCACATCCTCTGGTGAGGAGGTTCCGCCTGGAACAAGGCCTTCTTGTTGTTGTTGTTTCGGAAAGAGGAAAGGCAAAACAAAGCATCCAGCCGGGCAGTGGTGGCGCACGCCTTTAATCCCAGCACTCGGGAGGCAGAGGCAGGCGGATCTCTGTGAGTTCGAGACCAGCCTGGTCTACAAGAGTTAGTTCCAGCGCAGGCTCCAAAACCACAGAGAAACCCTGTCTCGAAAAAAACCAAAAAAACCCCAAAAAACAACAACAACAAAAAACCCCAAAGCATCCTTGTGGATTTGATGGCTGTCTGTGCTCCACCCCTTACTGTATTAGTTCATGCTTTTGAAGAATACTTGAATGATTAAAAGCAACCCCAGTTTTGTGCCCAGCCATGGTAACACAAAGACTAACATAGTGATTTTGGCTTTGCTCTTTGAAACCTATTGGGAGCAGTACTTAAATTGCTTTGCAGTGGGATTTTCCGTTCCTTCCCTGGAGTAATCTGGCTGTTCCAAAAATAGACATGATAGGAAACAAACACAAGAGAGAGTGTTCCAGTTGAAAATTTTTGTTTTAGTCTCTGCTTCAATTTCCATGTTTGCAAAAACAGTGGTTCTTGAGAATTTTCTCTTTCTCCTTGTAAAAACTCTTCCTTCTGTGTAAAAAACAAAATCCCCTTCTTTCCCCCAATAGCCAAGTCCCCACCTCCCCTAAGAGGGAAAGGAGAGGATCAGCATGCCCAGTTTCCATATGCAGGAGATCTGATTTTAATGCATCAGCTGCGAGTCTCCGTTTCTGAAGGTTCCCTTTACCAGTTGGCGCTCTGAATGCGGAAAGGTCATTGAACTTCTTGGATCTGAGCCTCTGTCTCCTTAGGAATGCTTTTCATCTTGCAAAGTACAATGATTTTCTTCACTCTTGCGTAGTTAAAAGTTTATGCCTCTTCATTTCTAACATCTGTTATATTGAACCAAGGGTTTGAAATTTCTTATTTACTTCTTTTGTTCCAAGTATTTTCCATACAGACTCAGTTTTGTGTTTGCTCTGCAGAGGTGGCCGAAACACCTACAGGAAGTTGTCTTCTAAACTTGTGTGACATCCCATCAAGAAGGCATTGACCCACCAACTCTCCCTTAATTGCTCTTCCTGTTAAACTTTTGATGTATTCTTCTGCCTCTCCTACAAGAAGACAGCCTTACTGGGCATTGTTTCCTTTCAACTCCTTGTTGGACATGGAAATATTTAAAGGAATACAATAAAGAAAGGCTTCTCTGAAATTTCTTACCGACACCCACAGCCCACATGAAACTCGGTTTTTATACATTTGAAAAAACAATAACAGTATCTACTTTGTTTTCTTATGATGAATGAGGTCGTCTATAATGATAGAATGATTATCTTGATTGCCATGACAGCCCATCATAATGCACCTCCATTACAGTTTTTCATATGGATTTTCTTAAAATTTCTACCTTTAACTTGAATCTTCCAGAGTAAACCTTGAGCAGAAAAGAAATATTAAGCACCCATAAAGGGCTGTAGGTGAGTAGAACGTCTTCTGGCTGCATGTCAGAATAATATATATAGCAACTGTATAAACTATTGATACCTCAACTCGTCCCATAAAGGTGTGGGCACCTTTAAAGGTGTGGAATGCAGTCTGGACCCTACAAAATTTCCTGATGTGATTCTAGCAGGTAGGCACGGCTGGAAACTGCTGTTCCTGTTTACAGTTAGGTTCACTGGAGTCATGGAATGCTATGTTTTTTATCATTTTAGCTTCCAAGGATAACAATACATAGTCAGTTCAAAAGAAATTATTCTCACTTCTGTTATGAACTGCCCACGTCTTTTGGTGGAGGATACTGATCACAGAACCATGATCTTTTCTCCGGAAGATTTTTGAGAAATCAGTTAATGGCCTGGGAAGCTAAAGTGGCTCAGACCCAAGCATCATTAGCGAATGTCTTCTTTGTGGAGTGTTACTATAGCCACCGATAGAATATTTCACAGTTCTGGATTGTCAGTAGTCAAAATAGCTTGTCACCAATGTCATAAGCTAGTTAAAAGACACCCTAAAGTAAAGATGAGCCTCTGCCCACTCCTGAGACAGAAACATGTAGGATCCGTCCTAAGACGTCAGTGCTAGCTTCTTCATGTACCAAACTGAACATATTATGATGTTCACGACAATGGGAAGATTCCTTGGGTCTGAACCTTAACTGTCTCCAAACAGTAAGCAGGCAACTTACTTAACCTACCATCGACCCAGTGTCCACATCCATAAAACAAGATTGCCTTGGTGTGCTGAATGAGACACTATGTAAAATGCTAAAACTTAATGTTGATAACCGTGCAATGGATAGTCATTGTTACCATTTTTGAGAGTTTAACAGACTTTTTCAATTCAGAGGGGTTTGTTTCTTCAGTTTCTTCATATTGGATAATTAAGATTGATCATTTTACACGGCGGCATTAACTGGCTAAGTTAATCAGCTCACTGACGCTGCCTGACTTTCCCTAGAACATCCTCGTTCTAATAATAAGCACAGATAGTGTCCTTATTCAGCTAAAGACCACCTGCCAACTGAATGGTGCTGCCCTCAGTGGGCAGGGCCCTCCCACATCAACTGAAAATGAAAGCATCCTTCATAGCTGTGTCCATAGGCCTCTCTGACCTAGCCAATCCCTCAACTGAGACTGCCTTTACAGATGACTCTAAGTTGTGTCAAATTGAGAGCTAAGTAACTCAGGCAGAGCAACAACTCCGAAGTCAGATGCATTGTAAGTAAATCCGCAAGTCAGCTATTCCATTAACAACCATGTATTTTAAAGATTGGTAGCTGCTCAGCAAGGCCTCTAAGTTTTCTTTTGCAGAGTGTACCTTGTGTACCATTGACATTCTCTGAATCATCATTAACATCATTGTAAATGAAGGAAAATAGCAATGCATTATATATTGGGGAATTATGAGTCAAGGTTTATTTCTGTGAAATAGAACATAATAACTAGAAAAGAAACCAGGACTCTTATGCCCGTGTGATCTGGTTTCTGTTGGGAAGACAGAAATAAAATGATTTTAACTTCAGTACTCTCCAAATTTATGGATAATGTGCATCATAATAAAGCAAATTAAATGGACGGGCGGGTTTTATACTTGTCCTAATCTAGCATAAATATAATTATAGAGGACTGTTCTATTGAATGTGTATATGACCTGTCATTAGTCACTGGGCTGATATTCAACAAGTACGATATGTTCAGAGGACAGCAAGTCAACTCAAACTATTAACTCACTGTTAATAGAAAGTGCTTCTTTTCCCTGGGTGGTTGTGCACACCTTTAATCCCAGTGCTTGGAGGCAGAGACCGTCAGATCTCTGAGTTTGAGGCCAGCCTAGTCTGCACAGAGAATTCCAGGACAGTGATTGCTACACAGAGAAACCCTGTCCCAAAACACCAGAGACACAGGGAGTGAGATTTTAAAAAGGAAAAAGAAAGAAGAGAAGAGAAAAGAGAAGAAAAAAGAAATTAGTACTTCTCTTATTTAGACTTCAGCAAACCTCTGCTGCATACCAGACTGTACCTAAGTGCCAGGACGATGAGGTGAATATGCTCAGTATTTATCTTACCTTTCACCCTTCTGCACTTGGGATGCTAAGAACATGTCCGGGACCGTTGCCCCGACATAGAAGCTGAAGCTTTCCCCCAAATGTGTATTCGGAGACGCGCGAAAAGAAACAGGCTTTCACACCGTCACAGTTTAAAAGGCTTTGCTTATTCTTCAGCGGAGCCTTGTATTTATTCTATTTCCTTAAAGTTCCTTCTGCTGTCTAGGCTCTCTTAAAACCATTTCTTCCTCACTGCTTCCTATTTCTTCCACTGTTAAGCTATACTTCTCCTTCTCGCATTTCTCGTTCTGTCCTCTCTGTAAAACTGCTCCTTTCTTCCTTCTTCCTCTGTTTCCCTTTTGTCCCCTCTCTTCGGGTCTCCTTGATTCTAACTCCTCTTCCTGCCTTGTCTCTCAGCATCCACTCTGGCATTCACACCTCAGCTAGCAAAGATAGCTACCTTCCTGGGGCAATCTACAAATGAATCAGCGAAGCTGGAGCAAAGACCTGGGCTATTGTCTTTCTAAATAGTTGCCTTCCACCGCAAGCCTGCAAGGCGTCCTTGGTCTAGCAGGTATCAGAGACCACAAGAACATAAGGAACATGAGTTTTGTAAAAAAATAAACAGGCAGTGTTTACCCCAGAATCGTGCATACTATCCTCTGACAGGTTGAAGGTGTCATAAATGCCTTCAGTACCTAGGACAGTTATGAAGTCTAGGGGCAGATTTGTCCAGGCACTCCTTTTTGTTTATCCAATTGACAACATTGTCTAAGACCAGCTTCAGCAAAAATACCACTTACCAGGATAGGGGCCTGGGGATCAGAAAATTAGTAAAGAGAATGAAGACGTAAGTACAATGATAAAACAGAAAACATGGGATATGTTGGGAAGACGTTGTAGCGAATACTGAAATTGCCTGTACTTAATTTTCTGTACACTTTTATGCCCCGGTACAAAAGGGGGAAGAAGGCAACAGAAGACTTCTTTAGCATGATACACAGGACATTCGAACAGTAAATTGCTTCAACTCAGAAATAGGCTCACATTTTTGGGCCTCCACAAATTGTCACTTTTTATTAATTTTTAAAAGCCTGAGCTTCTGCTATAGGAGAGATGATCGTGTCTGCATTAGGTGACATTTTCCCATTCTCCAGACTTACCCGTCTTCAGTACACGTATTGCAGTCATGCGTGCCCTTGTCTTAGATGCCTGGGGGACGGAGGATCAAACCCTGTCTCTGACTGCCAACCTCAGTAAGCATAGGATTAAGGGGGAAAGTACCTCTGGGCTCTGTGTCTCTGAGCCAAGTTTCTTTCAAGAGAGTTTACCAAAAACAAAATAATCATGTGTAAGCAGATAACGCAGCCAATTTACTCAGGAGCTCTTCTCCTTTTCTACTTCCCATGAAGATTATATCATGTATCTCTCTCCTAGAGTCCTCTTTGCTGTCCAGGTTCTCTAGAGTTGTAAATTATAGGCTGGTGTTTCTTTTTTTTTTTTTAAAGATTTTATTTATTTATTTATTATGTACACAGATGGCTGTAAGCCACCATGTGGTTGCTGGGAATTGAACTCAGGACCTCTGGAAGAGCAGTCAGTGCTCTTAACCTCTGAGCCATCTCTCCAGCCCTAGGCTGGTGTTTCTTTGCTTTATGTCTAAAACCACTTATGATTGAGCACATATGATATTTGTCTTTCTGAACCTGGTTTACCTCACTTAAAATGATGTTTTCTAGACCCATCCGTTTCCCTGCAAATTTCAAGATAACATATTTTTTTTTCACTGTGTAGTACTCCATTACGTAAATGCAACACATCATCTTTGGTCATTCTTTGGTCAAGGGGCATTTAGGTTGTTTCCAGGTTCTGGCTATGACAAAGAATGCTGCTATGAACATATTTGAGCACATGTCCTTGTGGTATGATTGAGCATCCTTTGGGTATATAGCCAAAAGTGTTATTGCTGGGTCTTGAGGTAGGTTTATTTCCTAATTTTCTGAGAAATCACTACACTGACATTCAAAGGGGCTGTACCAGTTTGCCCTCCCACCAGCAATGGAGGAGTTTTCTCTTTACCTCACATCCTCTCCAGCATAAGTTGTCATCAGTGTTTTTGATCTTGGCCATTCTTACAGTTGTAAGATGGAATCTCAGAGTTGTTTTAATTTTCATTTCTCTGATGACTAAGGATGTTGAGCATTTCCTTAAGCGTCTTTCAGCCATTTTATATTCCTCTGTTGAGCATTCTCTGTTTAGGTCTGTACCCCATTTTTAAATGTGATTATTTGTTCTTTTGATGACCAATTTCTTGAGTTCTTTGTATATTTTGGAGATCAGCCCTCTGAGCCACACTGACCACCCATACAATACTTCCTCAGTTCTGAGAAACAGCTCCCAGGTTATGTGCTTAATTGACATTCTGCACAAAAGGAAGTCTGCCCAGAATATCAGTGAAGAACACTTCATGGGTGACATAAGGTAATTATCCCTATTTGAGGTTGTAAAGATGCAAAGGGAAAGCAAGGTTTGCTAACTTCTCTTGTGTTGCTCCAGCTAGAGACCGAGTTTGTTTTATTAGTCATCCCCAAGGGCACAGTAATAGGGCATCACGATAGCTATAACATGGACGGTGCTCACCTTGTGCCAGCCCTGACATAAATGCTGGTCATGCATAAACCTACCTAAATCTCTGAGCAGCTGCCTGTGTGGTGAGCTCTATCGGGTAAATGGGTCTTACCATCAGCTTGGCTTGCTTACACTTAGCCAGCCAATCTGATCCATGGTGCCAGTCTCTTCATGCCAATGTAGTACATACATGCACACACACACACACACACACATGTGCACATGCACACACACACGCACACACTCAGTACTCGCATGTGCACGCACTAAATAAATATCAATTTATTTAAATTCTTTAAAGTTAAGCATCTAAATAAACAACGTCAAGGAGAAGTAGGGTAGGACAGTGGGTACAAGGAGAGCACCTCTTTGTTCTAAATTGGAATCTGGACTTTCCTTGAGGAACTCTACTTAAAATGCTTTCAGTGATGGCACAGTGTCATTGAGCCCAAGACCTTAAATTCAGGAGTGTAGTCATTGGTCCACATAGACGCAGCTGAAGTGCGTTTAAGAAACCAGACTCTCAGTCCCGCCTGGGAGACCTGCTGAGTCGCTCAGTAGGGTGCTCACATGACTTCAATGAGTGTAATTAATGACTAGATCTAGGATCATCACTCCAGCGCCTAGAGGCGAGGGAGAAAGTCTTGTCACGGTGCCTTCTTCAATCCCCATCAAGCAGTTACATCCAGTAGAAAGCTTACATGGGAGAAATACACACCTACAGTTGCCCATAAAAAGGGCAAAGGTTGTGATCAGATGCCCCGTGATATGGAAAAAGGAATGGCAGAAGCAGCATATGAGCTTCAATTTCAAGCTTCCTTGAGCTCTAAAACGGGTAGACATTTAAACAAAGATTCGATTGTCCGGACTGCTTATGGCCAGGATTTCGAAAAGAAGATCTTTAAGAATGGACAGTGGACAGCTGACTAGAGTGCTCTGCGGTCTGTGAACAAAGGATTGAGAACCTCACCCCAAGAACCAAGACCATGTTCAGTCCTGTACCCTGGGGCCTTGACATCTGCTCCATGGACCTCTGGGCCTGGCAAGAAATTAAACACCCACCTTGGCACTTGCCCTTGACTTTCTGTGTATACAGGGAAGGGGGCAGGTACCTCCTTTGTTCTCCATGCAGGCACGGTTGAGTTTCTGAGAACCTCAGCAATATAATTATTTCATAGACATATACAAAAGAGATAAAGGGGTTTGAACCAGGTATTCACATGTTTGTCTCCAAGCCTGTGTTATCATAATGACACATTTCTATTTTCACATTCTACACTTCCAGATTATATGATCACATTGATCTTGCCCCTGGAGCACATGCAAGCAAACACTCTGGAGTGTACCCCGTCCCCAATTAGTGGTGAACTAGGAAAAGTGAACGTCCCGTCTGAGCCTGAATTTGTTGATTTATAAAGTGGCAGACACAGGAGTTGTTGTGGGGATGATGGCCCACAATATATTATATGTGAAGTGTAGAGCATGGTAAAGGGTCAGTGGGGTTGGTTATCCATATTCACCGTGAGATTTAGGGAATTCTATGTGAAGATATGGGAGAGGAGGGACAGTTTGAACTTTTAAGTGTCTGAATATCACGGACTGGCTACTAGTTTAATAGAGATGTTCTCAGCGAAGTACAAGAGGATGAGGTTTGGGGAATGAGGGTGTTTGGTTTGATGCTCACCAAGTTTGACAGAACAAGATGTTCACATACTTGAAAATTGAATTGGTGCCATGGAGATACAGGCGATGTTGCTTGAAACCATTGGTAAGGGTGTGGAGCGTGTGGAAAGGGGCTCAGGATAGTCCCAAGCAGCACCAATCGTAGAAGGTATATGTAGAAAAGAGAACAAATTATCAGAGAATAAGGCATAAACCCAGATGATGAACACTTAGGGAGATTCATAGAAGAAATTATGAGCACTGGTCCTAGTGATACACGGCCCAGGAATACGTGTGTGACCTAGCGGCTTCTGAAAAGTCAGAGATTAGGGTGCTCTTGAGATCTCTATTAATGCTAGGGATTCGAGGGGTGTATGGTAAGAGAACAAAGGCCACTGCCAAACCAAAGATGCAATAGTTGTGTTGGAGAGAAGCAAAGATGGATACGGGCTAAAGACAGTAAAAACAGATTTTGCTCATCATTCTGTTTGGATGAAAATCCAGTGAGAAGTAATCCCAGCTATGCAGGGGTGACAAGGCGTCTTGAGAGAATGAGGAAGGTAGACTGTCCCGCGCAACCGTCTCGTCAGCAAGAACGACGCGGCACACAAGGATCCTTCTGCAGTAAGCTTTAATGCTTCTTGAGAGGGAGAGCATAAGCTTCCAGAGCAGAGACCCAGAGGCGGGGAAACCCTTCCCTTAAATAGAGGCTTCTCCTCGCCTAGGACGTGTCAGCCCCTGGTTGGCTGCAACCCATCGCACGAGATGACGCCACGGGATAGGCGGGATGGGACGAGGTGGAAAAACCCTTCGCATATGCGCAATGCACCTGTTTATTATTCGGGAACACAGGATATGGGCGCCATCTTATAATGGCGAATAGCGGGCGCGGCTCCCCACAGTAGACATCAGGACCAGCAGAAGTTGGAGCAGAGCTAGCCAAGTGGAAATCACAGTCATCAGGGAGATATGCCGGCTGATGAGGTGGGCCCCCTGAGTCTGTTAACTGCTGCTTCTCAGAGCTGAGCTCCTACAGGCCCCCAGGGTACTTGTCCGGTGTTGATTGGGCTGACAGTCATCCCAGCCACGTGACCTTGAGCTACTAAAAACCATGGATGGAGGGCTGGAGAGATGGCTCAAAGGTTAAGAGCATTGTCTGCTCTTCCAGAGGTCCTGAGTTCAATTCCCAGCAACCACATGGTGGCTCACAACCATCTGTAATGAGGTCTGGTGCCCTCTTCTGGCCTGCAGGCATACACACAGACAGAATATTGTATACATAATAAATAAATAAATATTAAAAAAAAAAACCATGGATGGAGCCAGTCAGTGTGTGGTCCTTACTGGCCAAAGAGGAATCCTAGTGTAGAAGTAAAACCTGAGAGAGGGCAAGGAGAGAGTTTATTCCAGAAGGCCAAATCATAGACATATTCAATAGAGAGAAAAGATTGACACAGGAATTGATGTCACTTTTTAAAACACACCCAGAATGAGGCCCGAGAGGGACCACAGAAGCAAGGTTCAAAACCAGAGACCTCTGAAGTTTTTCTCTGAAATGCCAAAGAGTAAGTATTCTAGGCCATATACAATCTTTTTATAATCTTTCTCTTCTTTTCATCAGCCCTATAAAATGTGTACATTATGCCAGGAAGATGGTTCAGCGTTTAAAACATCTCCACACCAGGGAGAGGACTGTGGTCTGGAATCCAAGAACCCATGTCCATGCCAGATGGACATGAGAGTGTGCCTGTAATTCCAGCCTCAGAGGCAGAGACAAGAGGTCATTAGATCATTAAGGTGACTAGCAACGCTGAGTCAAAGAAGAGGGCTGAAAGGATCTTGAGGAAGATTCCTGCTCCCAGACTTGGGCCCAAACACACACACACACACACACACACACACACACACACACACACACACACCAGTGCGCATGCATAGGTACACACACATGTGTGATGGGGAAAGGCTATTAGCCAATCACCTCAAGTTGGGGTGTGGCCATTGGGACCCCAGGTAATGAAAACCGAGAGGACACAGGTGTGCTCTCTCTCCATGCGGTGTCCTTTGGACGGATAGGACTTCCAACCCCGATAGCGTGAGTCTTCTCTCTTTTCATTTATTAAAAATACATTTTCCTACTGAGCTGGTTTGGTTATTTATTGTGCCGTGTGCCGTTACACATGTGAATGCACATATACACACAAATGTATGCCACACACACAAACATGAAAAGAACAAAAAGATGTAAAAACTACTGGACAGAGTAATAATCCCAGCACTCAGGAACCCAAGACAGAAAGATGGCTCTGAGAGTGAGACAGACTAACCTGGGCTATAGTGTGAGACTAGCCTGGGCTATAGTATGAGACTAGCCTAGGCTATAGTGTGAAACTAGCCAGGGCTATAGTGTGAGACTAGCCTGGGCTATAGTGTGAGACCCTGCCCTAAGGTCATTATTAGCCTATAGGTTGGGCTTCACCAAGAAAGACTACAGCTGTGTTTAATTTCCCACTTGCCCATCTCAGATGTAGATTGGTCCGACCCAGTGTCTTACTCTGCATTCCTCAGACTCGCACAGAACACTTTGGCATTCCACCTGCCTATGAGGATTTCTCAGAATGTCTGCCCATATAAGTTCAGTCCCTTCCTCCAGCCAAGGAAAGGAAATTACAGCCTCATCTACGAGATGCAGAACTAATTTGTTGCTTGGCATGGCCCCAAGTTCACAGGCCTGATTCATTCTGCCAAGCTGTATGCCAGCAGTCTCTATTCAAAGCCAGGTGATTCCGTGTCCCCGGAGACAGTGCCTTTGGCCCACTACTTAAGCTTAATTGGGAGCAACTTCATGCATGACAATGCTCACATTAAAAATACCTTAGGATGGCACCTAAGGTCTGCCCGTTCACTCCGTGCCAAGAAATTCCTGACTTGATTCCAAACAGGAACCACAAGTAGGCAGCTCCAGGTCCTCTTGGGTTGTATTCCACGTGCACTGTAATTAATGGGCTTCTCAGTCAGTTGTATCGTCTAAGAATGGAAGTCGGAATGCAGAGCTGGCATTGTGCTGGCATTGGCATTAGTGGAAACTCAGTGCCTGGTTCCTCCCTGTGATGAGAATGTCCCATGTTTCTTTGTTTTTATTTTCTGTTGCTATTGTTGATTTGTGGTTTGAAATATTCAGACATGTCTCTGGGACTGGCAGAATGAAAATGCCGAAGTGACCAAATGACTTTTTGAAGTCAGGAGCCTCTAAAATGAGTTTCCCAGGTAAACGGTGTCTCATAGAAGGTATTGAAGCTTAAATGAGAATGTCCCTCATTGGCTCATATATTTAAACACTTGGTCCCCAGTTGGTGGAATTGTTTGGGAAGAATTAAGCCCCTTTGAAGGAAGTGTGTCACTGGGAGCTATTCCATATCAGTTCCCTTTCCCAGTTACTGTCTCAGGATGTTAGCTCTCAGTTACTGCTCCAGAACTAAGCCTGCCTACTACCATGCTCCGCACCACAATGATGATAATGGACTATGGCTCTCTTTTTTTGTAAGCTCAAAAAAAAAAAAAAAACCCTCACTTTCTTGAATAAGTTGCCTTGGTCATGATGCCTTATCGCAGCAATAGAAAAGTAACTAAATCAGAAGGAACAGCCTTGTTTGCGCGTTGAACTTCTTCCTGCAGCCCTGTGTCAGGCCGCTTAGACCGTGAGCAAGTCAGCTGGCTTCTCTAAAACCTTGCTTCTCACCTGTAATATGAGGATAGTTGCATCCTCCTTGTGAGATATGAAGTCAAGGCAAACTATTCATAACCTTCTGGATGAGGTTCTTAGCACCCCAGAAAACATTTAGTAAATGTTGTAATGATGATATGTGTAGTATTATAGAATCTCATCTCAGAAAACAGAAAAAGGAATGAGGTGACATTTAGATACATTGGTTTGGATATTCGTCTGCCTGGAAATGAAGGGCTGATTTTTCTTAATAACCCCTTTCCATTCTGATTCTGTAAACATCTGACTTCTAATCACATGCCCTTACCCACCAGCCCTTACCCCCAGTCCAAATTACGCTGCATGAAAAGCCAAGCAAGCCTTGCAGCACGCACGCGCGCGCACACACACACACACTCACACATACACATGTGCACATGTGCATGCACACATACATATTTGTACACTCACTCCCTTGCCTCAAGCACCAACTGTTGACACTTACGGCTAAAGAATCGCACCTGACATCCTTTCTATATTAGAATCTTCTTACAGGCACTTCCAGTCCTTCTTCCTCCCCTCTTTCCTTCAACGCCTTGGGGAGGATGCCCAAGCAGATGCCAACTCTTGTTCCACTTAAGACCTATCCACACACTCTGTGCAGCTAGCTGGAAAGGTGCAGTGCCTATTTTCTGTTCTTTTTCCAACTCAATTGCTTTTAAACCCCGGTGCATGTTTTCTATGTCTCTTAAGTGTTGTTCCTGGGCCCCAGTTCTGTTTCCTCTTCTCTATTTTCCTACTCAGTGGACAGTTGGCATACTGTGACTGCTTCTGACTGGTTATTAAAATGAATCAAGAGAGCCGTGTGGATAGGCAGTTGGATCTGCATCTTACATTAGCGTGATTGACAGTGCTATATTCAAGGAGTGATGATTTGGTCGTCACAAAAGCAAGTCAGCATTTAAGCAGTGAATAGCATTTGGTATACACGGTAGAATGGCAATCACTGAGTATAAAACTGGGGATCCCTGAAGAGCCCCAGACGGAACGAAATACCAAATTGGCTTTATTATCAACAGAACTCCAAAAGTTGAAGGTAGCTGTTCTTTGTGCCGCGTTGCTGGTAACTGCATTTTATCTGAAGAATCGGGACTGGCACTTCCTCAGTCCTGCACCCGTGTAGCTTTCCTTACCGTGGGATTCAACCTGTGTCGCATTATCTTCCTCCTACCTCTCCTTATCTTGCTTTGAATGAGTTCCGGGGATACTCAGCCACTCGCCGTTAGTTTCCTTGGTTACCAATGACTTTCAGACTTTTCATTTGTAGGGTTCTGATGTTAAACAAAATGTCTCTCCTCTCTTGTGCTGTACTGAAAAAGGTTAGGACAAGTGATGGTGCTCTTGTCTCCAGAAACGCATCGCATTTTGTTCCTTCAATAAAAGGCCCACGGCAGTCTTCCTTGCTGGAGAGTTTCATTCCTCGTGTCACAGATTTCAGAATTTCAACATTTGATTTAACTCTATATAAGCAATCTGATTGTGCCCAGAAAGAGCAATTTGAACATCTCTGACTAAATAAAATATATAAGATTATCACTGCTAATATTTTTTTTAATGCAACACCCTTGAAAAGACTAAATACGCTTTCTGTCAATTCCAGGGGAAGCAGATAAAATGGAAACCAAGGAGTGTGGATAAAGAGCCTCTATTATAATAGATAAAGGCATCTATTTTGATGTGATTGCTAAGTACCATTCTACACAACAGTGAGCTTAAATGAACTTTTAGTGAGGCCTGGCAAGAGTCACAGGGCAGGGAAATAGGAACTGGAATGGCTCTGGCTGGCACATAAGTGTCTTGGGGGTGGGAACTGTTTTCCGGAGTGTGGCAGTGATGACTGACAGCCCCCAGACCTGCTGACCAGAGCTCCCAGAAGAGGCTGGTGCGCAGCTCTGGGGGGAGTGGGGATAAGTGACCCTTTCGTGCTTCCAGAGAGGATATAAAGGGTGTCCTTTTGGATACAGGTCAACATAAGGAGGGTCTGCCCAGAGGAAATCCATAGCCTATGACCACAAATTTATTCAGAACTTGGAAAATTCCCCTTTGGACTCCCCTGAAGGACTCTCATTAAGAGGTTTGGACCTATCTGCCTAGATGTCTTCTAAGACCATCCACAACCATGTTTTATTGTCCTTTAAAGATTCTAACAGGCCAGGCAGTGGTGGCACATGCCTTTAATCCCAGCACTTGGGAGGCAGAGGCAGGCAGATGTTTGTGAGTTCAAGGCCAGCCTGGTCTACAAGAGCTAGTTCCAGGACAGGCTCCAAAGCCACAGAGAAACCCTGTCTCGAAAAACCAAAATAAATAAATAAATAAAATAAAGATGCTAACATGACTATTGTTCTAAAAACCAATAAAACAGTAAACACTGGTGATAAAGGGAACCCTTCAACTCTGTTTGTGGAAATGCAAATGAATACAGTTACTATGGAGAACAGTATACAGATTCTTCAAAAAATAAAAAACTTAAATTGCCACATTCTTTAGCTATAGTACCCGAGGTGTAGATCTAAAAGAAATGAAATCAACATATTAAAGATTTAGCTGTGTGTTGATGCACTATTTGCAACAGCCAAAATATGAAATTAAGCTAAGCACTCATCAAACAACGAATAAGATACAAAAACTAAAAGTTACATGCCCATGATGGAGTGTTATCCAACTACAAAAAAATGAATAAAATTCTATCACTTGCAACAAAATAGACAGAACTGGTGAACATCATTTTAAACAAATCAACACAGCCCCAGAGGACAAATTGTTATGTTTGAATACACAAAGTCTCCCATAGGCGCTTATGTTTGAAGACTTGAGCCCAAGATGTGTTCTTCTTTTAAGACAAAGACATGATAGGGAGGCAGAGGCAGGCAGATCTCTGTGAGTTAGAGACCAGCCTGGTCTACAAGAGCTAGTTCCAGGACAGGCTCTAAAACTACAGAGAAATGCTGTCTCGAAAAATCCAAAAAAAAAAAAAAAAGAAAAGAAAAAAGAAAAAAAACAAAAATAACTAAGACATGAGGCCTAACTGAAGGTCATGGGTAACTGTAGCCTTGTGAGCTACAGCCTGGTTCAAGTCTTCCCACCTTCTTGTCCATTGAAATGTGAGTTCTTGTTGCCATGAGTTCTGCACCCCCCATGATGGATTGAACGGTCTTCACCTGTTAACCAGAATACACTCTTCTTCCCTTATGTCGGTTCTGCCAGGTCTTTTGTCCCAGCAATGAGAGGATTAGTGACCACACAAGTGTCACGTGGTCTCTCTCATATGTGGAAATGTTAACACTAAGAAAAGAAGAGAGGTGGAGAGACAAAAAAGAAAGGAACCTGGCAGAAGAGGGGCTACTGAGGAACAAGAAAGGTGCTGGGGTTGAGAGTGGACATGATCAATGCAGTGAGTCCTGCTGGGTTCCATAACTGACTGTTTGAACAGTAGCAGTTAAGGTTTAAGGACACCACACAGATGAGTTTTTATGGGATGTCATAGTCCATCGCTCTTTTAAGGAATCACAGTGGACGTCACTTCTCTTTGGAGCCCAAGTTACATTTTCTAAACTTTTGAATACCTGTAAGTCCATATGTGAAAAAAACGTGTCTAGCTAGAAATTCCTGGCTTCTCGTCAACCTTTTTCAATGATAATTCCCCTGCTTCAGCTCTGTGAACACTGTACTTACAGACATGCAACCCCCCATGCCTGACCTTGCCGATTCTGCAAACTCAGTTTCCCCACATATACCCATTGATTTGTTTTTAATCATGCAGGTATATTATATAAAAAGTTCTGTGTGCATATTAACTGATGTTCTGAATCTCTGCAAGTGGTCTTTAAGCATAAAATTGTTGTCACCGGGGCTGGAGAGATGGCTCAGAGGTTAAGAGCATTGCCTGCTCTTCCAAAGGTCCTGAGTTCAATTCCCAGCAACCACATGGTGGCTCACAACCATCTGTAATGAGATCTGGTGCCCTCTTCTGGCCTGCAGACATACAGACAGAATATTGTATACATAATAAATAAATATTAAAAAAAATTGTTGTCACCAACATAGTTTACAGCCAGGTATACTTTAAAATAGTAGCAGTTTATACAACCAGTCTTTGAAATTTTCAGAATAAATGGAAGGCTGCCCATAGAAGCTCTGCCTCTAAAATCATGCCCTGGTACCAGTCTATCAGTAGTATCAACTCTTCTAAGGTTTGTGAGATTGGGAAGGTTAAGTTCAAGTTTGGTTCTTTGGGCAGAAATTCACCGGTTGACGTTCCGTCCAGGTATCAAAAATAAAATCCAGTTTTTAAAAGGTTTCTGTTGCATGTCTAGTTTAATCACTACCCTTTCTGTAATGGGCACAAACTGCAGATTGCATGCTCAGAGCAGCCCTGTAAGGCACAGAGTATTCCTATTGGAGAAACTGACATGCCACGAAATGCATGAGGCACCTGAATGACAATACTGCCTTGCTCCCAAGACTGACATATGACCCGATTTCCTCCTCCCCTCCTCTTGCCACCCCTTCTCCCTCCCTTCTCTCTGGCTTTACACACACAGAGACATATTGTCACACACACACACACACACACACACACACACACACACACACACTCCTCTTTCTTTATCTGTCCCTTCCTCCTGCCTCCCTTCTCTCTGGCTTTACACACACACAGACATATTGTCACACACACACGCGCACACACACACACACACACACACACACACACACACACAGACCACTCCTCTTCCTCTTCTTTTCTGTCCCTTCCTCTTCCCTCCCTTCTCTGTGGCTTTACACACACACACAGACATATTATCACACACACGCACACACACACACATACACCACTCCTCTTCCTCTTCTTCTCTGTCCCTTCCTACTCCCTCTCTTCTCTCTGGCTTTACACACACACAGACATATTTTCACACACACACACACACACACACACACACACACACACTCCTCTTTCTCTCTGTCCCTTCCTCCTGCCTCCTTCCTCTTTCCCTCTCATCGCCCGCCACTCATTCACACTCCGTCCCTCCTCTTCGTTCTCTAGAGCTTCCGTCTCAACCCACTGCAAACCTCTGCTTCCCTGATCAGAGAGGCCACTTTCAACTCTTCCCACTGCAACAAAACTGTCTATAATCATGCTCAACTTGAACTCCTGCCACAAATGTAAATCCTCAGTTCTGACAAGTGAATAATATCCCATTTTATTTTCCAATAGAGCGCCATTACACTGATATGTGGGCCACTTAATCAAAAGTATTTTTCCAGAGATTCTAATACACTTTTTTCAATACTAAGATTTTTGGCAGGAAAAAAAAATTAAGGGCACAATATTAAATCATAAAGTGTTCACTAGAGGAAAATAATACATGATTTCAAGTAAAATTATGGAGAACTCTCAAACTTCTTGCTGCCCTGCAGTTAGAATTGCTTAGTATTTAGTGCTGACTTGTATAATATTTATATAACACTTTACACATCGTTAAATATAGATGCATGCACACATATATTGACTCTTAAACATAACGTGCATTTTTCAGATAGACCAGAAAGGAATACTCACGGGAACTGCCTTTTCCTAATGTTGTACAATACGTCTTTCTATGTTGTTTTGTTCCAGGATAACTTTTCAAACATGCTGACCTAGTGCTTCAAGTACATAGTGAGTCTGTGAAATCAGTTTGGCTCGTCTCTGAATTGCTCAGGATGCGCTACATGGCTGGCCCTCGGTGGTCCTCCATCTTCAGTACCTGGAATATGCATTCAAGGGGCAACTTTCAGGGCCGGAGCCTGGATTCAAAGTCGATGTATCGATATTGGACTTGAGAATCTGGATTTCTTACAAGAGCTCCAAGCAGCTCTGGCACCAGAGGTCTCCAGATGTAACCTCAAAAAGAGCTACACGAGATGAAAGGCAAATACAGAAAACCCTACATACTAGATTAAAGACAGGTATATGACGTGGAGATTTACTGAGGTTCAAAGAAGTCCTCCTCCTCCACCAATGGCCCAGAGCACGCCTACACTACAGTTGTGTGCCTTTCTACATGACCTTCCCATGTTGAAACCTGCTTCTTCTCCTCTGCCTGGTAGGAAACTTAAACATCCCCAGAGCCAACCTGGGCTAGGCAGAACGTAGCATCCTCTCACTACTAAGAGCATCTTCCTTGTTCTCATATTTGACATGTGCCACACTGAAAATACGACTAGTTCCAGACCCATTCATGCCCCCCCGTTAACTAGTTGTTCGTCTAGAGTGGGGCTTCATCTCATATACACAGTGAGCCTCTAACCCCAGTGCCTGGAACTTCGAAGCTGTCTCCTATATATGACACTCTGGCTCTAGAGCCGCCATCTGGTCCACTACCACCTTCCAGTTGCTCCGTGCTCCTTCTCCAACAATACAGCCCCTAGTTTCCATACCAGAAGATGGGCTTGCAGAAATCTCAGAAAAGTGTGTGACATACAGGTTAGCCACATGTCTTTTCTCTGGATACCTGTGGTGACCTAAATCCACAGATGTAGGGGAATTTCTTAAATGAATTAGGGGAATTGAGGATCCCAAACAGAGTGCTTTTCAGCACAAAAATGAAGCCATTAGCCTCACCACCCTAGCACAGTGCTTTAAATGAACAATTGAGCCGAATACTAAATGGCCTGCTTCTCAAAACCCCAGGCTGTACAATCAGGGTGCTTTGGCCTGGCTTAGCCACAGCCAGATAGCACGTTTATTTAGAGGTGAAATTCAGAAATAGCCCCCTAATGTGCTTGCTCTTCCCTTATTTTCAGTTTCTTCCATGATCATAATGAGTTGTTTACGCCTCTTTCTAGGCCTTGAGTTTCTTATCTTTTTATGTAATTGGAAGCTGATACACAGCAAGTGATCAGCTCACCATCTGCTTGTCAGCACCAGCAAGCCCTACCCCCTCCTTCTCCGATTCCTGGCCGGGATCCCTTCTGAATCAATCCTGACTGGAAGAAATAATGAATTTTCCCCTTCACCAGGATTGGGAGATTATTAGTCATGCAGGACCGCCTGTTCGTACGATGCCAAGTTGTCTATTCCTATCAACTGGATGGAAATTTAGCAGAAGGTACATGACTTGCGTGTCAGAGTGGGTTAGAAAATTGCTACATAAACGCTGCGGTGTGAACCTTCCTATTCGCCTTCCGTCGTATGTGCAGGAATAAGTTTCTCCTTTGTCAACGTCAATTAAATCATCCTTGAAGGGTTTTGTCTTGGCCTTGAAGGTTCTATTTATAAACACATTGGAAGAGCTTTTCTTATTTTTTTCAAAAACTGCTACATTTGGCTTCGCAACGTGGCCTTTTGGACATCTGTAGTCATCTCATTTTGCATAACGTAGAAGTCAAACGGTTTCCCGAGTACTCTAGCATATACCTTTACTCTTCCCTTCTTTTCACATCTTCTCCTAGGGAGGGTCCACCTGTATTTCTGTGTTTTGATTGGTTAAATAAAGGGCTGCCTGGCTTATAGTTAGGCCAACCCTTAGGTGGGCGGAGTAGACAGAACGGAAGTTCTGGGAGGAGAAGAAGGAAGAAGCAGAAGCCCCGAGCCGCCGCCGCAGATGGATGCAGGTTAGACCGTTCCGGTATGTCACCACGTGGTGACTTACAGACTTTTATAATGGGTTAGTTTAATTATGAGAGCTAGCCGGGAAAAGGCTAATGATAATAAGCCAGGCAGAGTTTAAATGAATCCAGTTTGTCACGTGGTTATTTCGGGTGCAGCCAGCCGCTGAGCGGGCCAGCGGCTGGGGGCTTGGAAGCTGGGTGTGGGGAACAAACAACACGCACCCCCCCTCTCTCCGCCTATTTACAACACTTCTCTAAAAGAACATGCCACACGTATTCATAGGATACTAAGAACAGAAGCTCAGGTGGCCTGGATCTTAAATCTCGAGCCGTTGCTTGCTAGCGGGGTGGTCGTGGGTGTACCTCCTGTCTGTTAGTAGTACAGTTGTTTTTCTTGACAGAGAGCATGTCTTATGTGAGCGCCGGCATTCTTAAGGTTTGGCAAGTGCTGCAGCTATGGTCCACGGGTTTCTGAGCCTCTGGTTCAAGGGGAGTAAAATGTCAAAGGAAATTTGGGTTCTTGTGAGGAGGTGATGACAGCCGGAGATGTGGTTGTAAAACAACACAGAGAAACCTCTTTGGTTCCCGTCATCTGATAAATGTTATTCGCATAAATTTTTTTATAAAAAACTGCTACATTTAGACTCACAACATAGCCCTTTGGGCATTCATAATTATCTCATATTACATAATGCTGAGGTCACATGGTTTCCCAAGTATTCCATTATATACCTTTACTCTGCTCCTCTTTCCTGAGGGGTGGGAAGGCGGCTGCCCTACCCACCCCACTCAAGAATATTCTTTGTTAGAGGCATTTTCTTAAATAAGTGCAGTGCCAATATTGCAGTAAAATGCCCCGAGTCACTTTAGACAAAGTGAGAAGAACACTGAACCATCCTCTTAAAGGCTTCTCCTGTGAACTACAGAGAGTGAAATCAGAAGCAAAATTACCTAAGCGCCAACTCTTATCTCAGTTTACTTTGTTGAGAGAGGAGAAAATGATACTCCTGTGTTACTCAGAGATGAAGACACAGAACAGTAGTTGGTTTCCTTTTTAAGGGGACTAACACCTAGGAGCAGGTCACAGCTTGTGACTGCTGTGTGTGTAGTTCTGATGAGGTGCTCAAACCTAATCTTCTTACAGATGATGATCGCAGAAGGTTATTATTACTTGGCGTGCCTTTCACTGGTCCAGGTGTTTTCCAAAGATTATTTTAGTTAATCCTTCCAAGGACACAATGATGTAGATGATGTCACTGTTAATTTCTATTTTCCAGATGACGACAGGGTGCATGAGAACTTTTGGTAACATTCAGAACTTTACAGAGCTAATAAATGAAGAACCTAGAGTTGAATTCAGGCAGCCTATCTTCTGAGCCAGCTATTTCTGTGCCCATGTGTCACATAGGAAATGCTCATAGCAGTGTCCAAGCTCTCAGAAAAAATGTCCGGACTTTAAAAGCACTTGGTAGACTGTGGTCAGATGGTTGGTGCAGACAAAGAGTAAACAAATAAAGGCACATTGGACTAGATACAAAAGGGACTAGGTTACCGAGGGGGCTAGCTTACACAGAGGCAAAGTGAGCATCCTGAGTTTGTAGGGGTCTTTTGATTTACACTTTGTGAATTTGGGGAAAGGATCTTCCCAAATATGGACTCAACATAACTTAATAAGGGCAAAAAGCTATGTGTGGTTGCTACTAAATAACTGATTTTTTTTAACATTTTGAATCAAACAAAATATATCATTTTCTAGAAACACAATAGACTTTCGGGACTGACAGTTCCACAGTCATCTCAACGGTCATGGCCATCTCTGCTTAAGAACGCTTTTCCCTTTATTGTGGTTTACTTAAGATCAATAGCCTATTGATGCAGTCTCTTCCTAGCTTGGCCACAACTGACGTTATAAAATCGTATTTATTTGACTGCTGGTTCTACCAAAGTTAACACACAATAAAAACTAAAGTAGTAATTTTGACCAAATTCAGGAACTTGAAAGTTTTCTAGTTAATCTTGTATTTCTAGGTAAATTCATTTAGAGTATATATAATCCATTGTATAGTTTTTAAAAGTTATTTAAATACATATTATAGACAAGACCCACTCATATATCTGAACAGACAAAACAAAACAAAAATCCTACTAAGATCTAAAGTAACAAACACAGGAAAGAGAGTTCCTTTTCCCCAGCATCTTCAGGTAACACATGTTAGCATTCAAACCTAGAAAGAACTAAACATTTTTCTAGAGGTACCTAGCAAAACACCAAGCCCAGTGCTGTCTGGAATGCCTCAACTTGAGAAATGTTGACAGGATTTCTGTCCTGCCCAATTCCCGCAATTGCTAAGTCCCAAAGAAATCACACAGAGGTCTACATTAGTTATAAACTGATTGGCCCATTAGCTCAGGCTTCTTATTAACTCTTATAACTTATATTAGCCCATTATTCTTGTCTATGTGAGCCACATGGCTCAGTACCTTTTTCAGCAAGGCAGTCCCGTCTTGCTTCCTCTGTGGATGGATCAGGACTACAGAGGAATGGGCTTTTTTCTTCCCAGAATTCTCCTGTTCTCCTTGACCCGCCTCTACTTCCTGTCTGGTTGTCCCCCCTATAGAGAAAGACCACTATTCACTCACCTGCCACTCAGCATTGATCCAACCTACTGATCACAAGTGAGACATGGCCACACATTCTGGTAGAATGTTTCCTATTCAACCTGCAGAGCACTAAAAAGTTAGATGTCCTAGTAGCAGCCTCCCTCTCAAGATGCCTAAAAAGGGCCAAATCGTCCAGGTGGAAAAGTTTAGGAAAAAACATAGAGAGAGTGTGAGTGTTATTTTCATTAGAATTGAATTTATTTTAACTAATTTATTTATAATGTATTTAACTAATACATAAAACCTAAAAATTATATTATAAATATTAGTGACCATGTGATGTTTACCATGTAAGTCAGTTTGAGCATGCCTATCTCCTTAAACATCATTTCTATATGGTGGAAATAGTCAAAATCCTTTCTTCTAAGTACATACCATATACAGAAACACAACAGCCTGAAAGCTAAAGATCTGAGCTCTTATATATTCGAAAAACAAATAGGTCTACTGGTATGGAACATCAGTATTCTAGTTAGGTCTGTGTGAAGAAGAGGTCACTAGAGATGGGTGCTCAGTAGTCAACATTTTTGTTCACTGTATTCATAAGATCATCCAAACTTTAAAATACACAGAAGACTTTGTTTGGTGTGTTTTCGGTCATGACAGACATAGACCAGCAGATCCTCCTGGGGTTATCTATTCTCTAGCTGTACACTTCTTGGTTTGACCTGCTATTTACTGTAAACCAGAGACAGATTCATCATGAAGATTGATCATGATAAAAATCCTCCTAGTATGAAAATATCACAATGAATTTCATCCAGTACAGGGAGAAAAATGTGCCTTTTAGTCTGTCCCATAGAAAAGATAACCAAAAAGTCATATTTTTATTATCCTGGGACGTTAGCCAGTTGGGTACCGATGTAATTTTACTCAGTGTTTTCTTTGGGTCACTGTAAGGACTGGTGAGATGGCTTTCGGAAGTCTGTAGCCCTAGCCCAGGAGGTAGCCACAGACAATGACAGAGCATGGTTAGTTCCAGTAAAATATAGCTTGATGCCTTCCGCGCACATGCTATGGTCTGCTGACCCCTGCAACTTCGGTCTTTGAATCTTGTCGAAAATGTGAGTGGAGATGTACATACTCTCTCTACTGACACCACCTTGCCCCCAAAGTGCCACAGACGCTTGTGCATCTCATGACTGCATCTTTATGCCCTGGTTCCTGTGAGATGTAGCGTGTAGACGAAAGGCCACTTCCCAGCCACAGCTCTACATCGTGAAGGAGAAACACAGACATTTGGATATCTCAGCCTCAGAAATGCGCATTCATGGCGATGTCCCCGCAGGTCCTGAGAGCAGTGCTCACTGACTTGCGGATCTCCACACAGCAGTGCCCTATTTTAGCTCTTAATCGCTAGCCTGCCGGTTTTAATTGGAAGGCTGTTATTAATCCACCAACATAGTATAAAATAAAAAAAGTGTTATTAGTTACTGTGATAAAATACCGTGACCAAGAGCAACTTTAAAGAGAAAATGGTTTGTTAAACCTTATTTCTCAGCAGTGAAGGAATAGATGCAGCTCAGGGGCCAACCTGGGAGTTAGGAAACAGATATTACACTTTATCTACTCAGAAACGCGCGCGCGAGAGAGATAACATGAAGTGGGGCCAGGCTATAAAACCTCAAAGCTGCGGGGTGGTGGTGGCGCACGCCTTTAATCCCAGCACTCGGGAGGCAGAGGCAGGAGGATCTCTGTGAGTTCGAGACCAGCCTGGTCTACAAGAGCTAGTTCCAGGACAGGCTCCAAAGCCACAGAGAAACCCTGTCTCAAAAAACAAAAAAAAAAAAAAAAAAAAAAAAAAAACCTCAAAGCCTGCTTCCAGTGATGACCCTCCCTGTCTCCCAGAGGTTCCATAATCTCTAAAGCAGCAAACGCTGTGATGTAAATACTCAGTTCACACGTTTGCTTCGGCCAGAGCTTGTCAGGCAGGAACGAGACCTTTCGGCGACGGTTTGCCTGTGTCTTTTCTACTGAAGGCTGAGTTTCTCTTGATACGTGAGAGAGGAACGATCTAGTTCCTCTAGTGGACTGAGGGAACAGAGGATCTGTTTTGTCGGACTTTTCCTCCTCCCGCCTCCGTGCCGTGTTTGTGACTTCTCCTAGCTGTTAATCTCTGGCTCAGAGTTCTCCCTTAGACGTAGAACTATAAACGGCAAACTCACTGCCGGTTTTCCTTGCTTTATCGTTAGGAATCTGATTCAAGGCATTGAAATAGTTTCTGCTGGAAGTTTATAAAGGTGCAAATTTGCTGTGACAGATCCCCTCCTATAATTAGGAGGGGGATTTCCTGACTTGTGTGGTGCCGGTTACTTAGGAGCACATAAGGTGTTCTGTGGTGACTGTGCCTCCATTCCTGTCATCACAAATCACTTTCACGCTCACCGCCTGTACTAAATACCACATGCCGTGGGTCATTGCTGTCACTTTACAGCTTTGGCTTTTCAAGGTTCACATCCCAGCAGCTGCTTTCATTCCCCTGGGTGTTTATGCCTGTAATTTAGATTACCTGCCCCAGTAGAATCAAAGCTCTCTGGGTGATGAACCCGTGGCTGCATTGACTTACCTTCTTGTAAGGGCCTCTATAACAGCTGAAATTGCTAATGTTTGTTTTTTATTTGGGGCACAACATTGAACTTGTCACCATAGCCAAGGAAATGACATGATATTTACATTTTACAATTTATGGAAATATTAAAAAAATATATTTTTTTTAATGCAAAGGGAATGTGTAGACCTTCAATTACATGGTGGTATACTGACATCAGTCTGGCTCCGGCATTACCTGCTAGCCAGTCTTGTGGGCTTCCCTGTTTCAGGTTTTCTCACTGAACAAGAAAAACATGAACAGTTCCAATTTACTCAGGACCTTCAGGGACTAAGCATGGGAGCAGTCTTTCTTTAGTCATTATTTAACGTCTTTCTGATGATCTACCAAGACATTATATTATATATTATATATATAATATTTATATATATTATAGCTTTATAATTTATGGGGAAAATTGATGTTTGCATTTCTCTTTCTCTTCTAGTATTGGTGTCAAGTTTTTATAGCAATTTTTATATCCTCCCATTACCTTAATAGACTATAAGGGACATACTCAAGAGTTGTTGGTGCAAGAACATAGGGAAAGGTCAATTTTTAAATATCATTTAATTTTTTGACTTTAATATTCAACTTCTTTTATTGGGAGTGCAATAGCTGCTTACGAAAACTCCGAGAGCAAAACTTCGTGTTTGCCGTGTGGAGGATGGCCACGCAGCCAGGCAGGAAGCCGAGGATGGTTTCTCACCGCTGGACCCGTCATCAGTACCGTGCCAACCGAAGTGTCAGCTAGGATGAATGATGTTAGCGCACACAACTCCCCGCTTCTAGCTCTACTAACCATCTTACTTTATAACTGTTGAGGTTTATGTTCACGTTAAGCCACACTGAACATCTCCGGATTCAGAAGGATTGCTCTAACTGGTGAAAACCTGACTAATAAGGTCTGAGGCTGAATGAAATAAATTAGTCCATATAAGTCTTTTTATCATATTCCATTTATTCTTCCTAGGCTCTCTCTCGTGCTGTCTTGGATGTTTTCCTTTTGATGTTCCTCCTCTATGTTCGTCTTCTGATGTTCCTCACCGGTCCTCCTGCAATGGATTCTGTCCCTTTAAGGGAAAGCCACGCCCACTCCTCCGCTGCCTGCAAGCAAGCCTGCAGTCACAGATTGACTGTCTCTGTACCCACCGCTCTTGGGAGAGGCAGGCGAGCCTTCTCCCGTTCCCCCTTCCTTCTCTCTCTCTCTC
>JAQHUG010000636.1:416018-431530 GCA_028555095.1 Dicrostonyx torquatus
TGTCCAGGTTCTTGAGAAAGAAAATGGAAAACAGAAGCCAGGCAGTGGTGGCGCAAACCTTTAATCCCAGCACTCAGGAGGCAGAGGCAGGCGGATCTCTGTGAGTTCGAGACCAGCCTGGTCTACAAGAGCTAGTTCCAGGACAGGCTCCAAAGCTACAGAGAAACCCTGTCTCAAAAAAAAGAAAGAAAGAAAGAGAGAGAGAGAGAGAGAGAGAGAGAGAGAGAGAGAAGGAAAGAAAAAAAATAAAATGGAAAACTGTGTATTTCTAGTCTCCTCCTTAGCTAAAATGTTGACAGCTCTTCAAAACACAAACATTCCAAATAAATAGCCCATTCTTGGCAGTACCTGGACCACAAGTCACATGCCTCCCTCTCCCATTTAAATCTACCATAATTCTCTGTGAGTCTAAACTCGGTTACAGATTAACTAATTTCCTTTGTCATCGCTGCTTATGGGAGTTCAGTCTGGGGCAGGACAATGCATGACTATAAACATTGTTTCCCTATTGTCTCTTACTGTTCCTCCAGCTCCGATTCTGCTGCTTCTGGGGAAGAAGGCACATGGCCTTACACATAGCCTCTGGATAGTCTCCAGACACTTTGTTTCCTCCACTGGTTTTCCTGAAGCCACTCTACCCTTAATCCACTGGACCTAGACAGTCTCTTGTGTTTTCCCACCTTCAGTAACTTATAGAACAAAATCAATGAGACTTTGGGCAGCTGGTAAACCTATCCTGCATCCACGTATCTTTTAGCATATTTTAATGCCTCTGTGTATAACTTGAGGAGCACTAGAAAATGCCACTATCTTAAAATAAGTTCCATCATTCATTCAAAAAATTAAATCTCCACTATTTACATAGGATGTGCTTCCCTGTGGGCTAGGCCAGGCTTGTGATCACCAGCTATGAAGTGTAGAGCAATGGCATTTCTGTCTCTGATTCTAATAAGATGTCAGTGATGGAAAAGCGATATTGTTAAGAATAGGAGTATGTCAGAGTGAGAATCAATATCAGCCACACAAAAAAAAGCAATCAATTTTTCTAAAGAATGACTTGATCTCACCCTAAATAGAATTACAACTGTCAACAAAATAGCCAGGCAGCACTAAGGTAGATGCACTCTCACCATGGCCCAGACAGGAGCTGAGCTGTGTTGATGGGGGGAGGGGGGTGGTGGCGCACGCCTTTAATCCCAGCACTCGGGAGGCAGAGGCAGGCGGATCTCTGTGAGTTCGAGACCAGCCTGGTCTACAAGAGCTAGTTCCAGGACAGGCTCCAAAGCCACAGAGAAAGCCTGTCTCGAAAAACCAAAAGAAACAAAACAACAAAAACAGAAGTATGGTGTGAGCCGGGCGGTGGTGGCGCACGCCTTTAATCCCAGCACTCGGGAGGCAGAGGCAGGCGGATCTCTGTGAGTTCGAGACCAGCCTGGTCTACAAGAGCTAGTTCCAGGACAGGCTCCAAAGCCACAGAGAAAGCCTGTCTCGAAAAACCAAAAGAAACAAAACAACAAAAACAGAAGTATGGTGTGAGCCGGGCGGTGGTGGCGCACGCCTTTAATCCCAGCACTCGGGAGGCAGAGGCAGGCGGATCTCTGTGAGTTCGAGACCAGCCTGGTCTACAAGAGCTAGTTCCAGGACAGGCTCCAAAGCCACAGAGAAAGCCTGTCTCGAAAAACCAAAAGAAACAAAACAACAAAAACAGAAGTATGGTGTGTATTAGACTTCAGTTATTTACCTTAGAAGTAGTTTGCATTCTTTCTACAGATCTCATCTAAATAACACAGAGAGATGTAGAGGCAGTCACTTGTTAGGATTCCTAACATGTGTTCCAAAATGAGAAGGTAGACAAGATGACCCAGGCCTGGAGCTGCTTCTCAGCACCGTCCTTATTGGACATGATGAATAATAGCACCGGTGTTCCTGCCACCAGTGACTGGACTAGCAATCAGAGTACGGGCCAGGCTGGCTACAGGCCTCCGAGAAAAAGCCGGGAACTGTAGACTGTGTGACTTTGCCACAAAGAGAGAACGATCCTGAGTGGCTGGCACTGCAGGCTTGGTGCTGATGATAGCAAAGGAGAGGGAAGGAGGCGCTCAGTGTGCTCAAACGTTAGGAGCTGGTGTTTATCAAGAAGCTGGCGATGTGTAATTCCTTAAATTCAATAGCCAGTATTTCTCTGATCGTTTCTTCTCAGAAGTCGCGGCTGGGAGTTACGGTCTTGTTAAAACAGATTGTGAAGATTTCCCACCAACCTTCAGTCACTCACGTTAAGCAGTTCTTTTCCTTTCTTGTTTAATATAATGTGAACTTAAATGTAGTAACTGGTTGGCAGCTAAGGACAACCAGTGAGAAGCTGCCAATCACACCTCACGATAAATAAGAAAAGGCCAGAATCCTCAACCAAAGGGTATGTGTGAAAGTGACAGGAGAAATTACTGTGACCTCCACTTGCTAAATAAATGAACTGCACATCTCCTTAGGACTTTTTCCTACCATGTGAGTCTCCCAGCAAGCAAAATATTTAGTAGGAGACAGAAAGAAAAATAAATGATACCAGCCACTGCACAAACTAGGTGGTCAGCACCTGGATAATTAATAGATCCACAGGGAAGTGTTACAATCTTATGATCTTTTTCTGAGGTCTCTGAAGTTCCCTGGAAACAAGTCACCTGGTTCTGTCCAGCCACCTGCCTCCATTCCACTGAAAACAATTCTGGTCAAAGACAGCCAGCCCCAAGTAAGCACAGATGACCCTTCCTTCCTTTTGGAACCCCAAGAGAAATCCTCTGCTACAAACATAGAAGGGTATTATTTAGTCTTCCAGCAAACATGAAGAGAAACAATGGAATGAAGGAAATGCAAATCACGAGTTGCCACTTAAGATCCTAATTACCATAATTTGATCCTCCTCCCTTCCTCGCTGCCGGAAAGTCAACCTTCTGGATGAGAGGGAGCCAAACAGAGAAGATAACAGCCTTCTGTTCTTTCTCTCCGCTGCTTGCCTCTTCCTTTCTGCCTTCGCTTCTGTAAATGATGTTGATTAAGGCAGTGATTCTTCCAACCATTTGCAAGCCCCAATTGTTATCAGCGAAAGTTTCGCATGACTCGATAAAATGAGCTCAAGGAAAGGCAAAGTGGGGGCGGGAGGGGGAGCAGGCACATGCTGTCTTTTTATTCCCTCAAGCAACTGTCAATTTCAGAATGACTTCATAGAACCTGCCAGAAACCTCTCTGGAATAGTCCTTGTTGGATGCAAGGACAGTAAATCTAAAAGGCCCAAGTGTTCTGTGGTGTGATTAATAATTCAGGAAAAACAAATTCAACTGCATCTGTCAATAGCATCACTGTCTCTCTACCTGCACACAACTCCTAGAGTATTTCTCTTCCCTAGAATACTCTTAGCATCACCTTGTCCCTAACTTTTCCCAAACTGTTTGAGTCAAGTTACCTTGGCATAGCTTCTTACATTTATGGTGGTAAATGAGCCAGACTGGGAGATGTACAAAATGTGTATTTGAATTTATCTAAAATGTGCTCATTAGAATCTAGATCTAAAAAGTATGTCCTTGCCCACACTCGTGCCAGGGCTTATGTCTTTTGCTGCATCAAGTATCATAAAAATTAGATCCCCTGTCACTCTTCAGCTCATGAATGGGGTTGATGGAATGTGTCAATGGCAACTCCAGTCAGCTAAAGGAGGTCTCAATAATACAGCCCCAAGTTAGGGCTCAAGAGATCAAGTCATTAAGCCAGTGACAATACATGCAGCCAAGACGGTAGAGGGTCAACTCTACTGACCTTCGTGCCTCGTAGCATTTGCCACAGGAGACTTGAACCAGTGCATAGGGGAAATTCAGTTTTGCAAGAAAAAAAAATAGTATTTCTTTAAGAAGCAAAAAGCCAGTCCCCTTGTTACAGAAGAGCAAGAGCTGCTAGCCAGGGAAGGTCGGGAGTGGTCCAGGTGGCTGGAGGAAGCTGGCAGGGGTCGACAATTATTGGGTCATTTTTGAAGGTAATGAAGTAAGGATGCATATGTTACCAGGCCTTTGAAGTCCATATTCTGTTTCCACAAGTCAGTGTCACGCCTCTGTTCCCCCATCTTCCTCCAGCTCTTAGACTCTTTCCTGTGTTTTACATTTACTTATTGTGTATACACACACACGCACGCACACAAATGCACACACACACACACACAACACAGCAAGTATATGCATTGTGCACACACATGCGTGCACACACGTGCACATAAACACATACACACAAACACAATGCGATACAATAGATTCAGTGTGATCAAAATTCCCTACTTGCTTGATATTTTTACTATCCTCCCTTCCGAGATGAAATTACAAAGGCATAAAATTGCTATTGAGTGCAGGATTTTGCAAAGGTTCTGACCTAGGAATTAAGACTCACTCCGGTCCTGGATTGGAGTCCTAGGGGAAACGAGGGTGAATGGGTGGAAATAAAATCTCTGAGACTTGCTGCTAAGGAAACTGTGTAGCGTTACATCCAGGAACTGCTTCTTCTTGGGAAGAGGTTACTTGTCCTTTGACAAATGACCTTCAAAGATCTATTTGGTCACCAGGGAGGCACCAGCATTACCCAGGCGTTGCAGAGTTCTCTCCTGACAGCCTAGGAGGAAAAACTTCAGTGTTCCCAACCCTGGTCTCCTCCTACCTCATGGCACAATTAGGGGAGCAGCACCCCTGCCAGGATCAGCCTGGGACTGATAATCCCACCACAGGAGCTGAAAGCAGAAACCCTCCTGACAAAAGCGCTTTCTGGACAGGGAAGGTGTGGGCATCTCTCCTAACGATTACCACCGTGCAGCTGCTACCCACACACTGTACCCCGAAGCATCTCATTTTCCTTTGGCTTTTACCTTGATTAATGCCTTTCATAAGTTTACCTTCCCACAACTCCATCCTCTAGTCGCTGCTCAGGCATGCACTGAGCTCTTAGGATCTCTGAGAGTTGCTTTTCAATCTTCTTGTCAGCATCTACACAGCAGTTTCTTCCTCTGGACGCACAGCCATCAAGGGCTGGAGGCTCTTCCTTTGCCTTCTTAAGCAATCTACTTTCTAGCCAGTGCAAGGTGCCGGGACTAGCTTTCTCTTTGCTATGATACGAGCTGAAATAACTACAGGTACAGGCCTGTAAAATTTGCTGCTCCCAAACCAAAGATTTCTTTAAAACTAAGACTGAGCCAGTTGATGGTGGTGCACGCCTTTAATCCCAGCAGAGACAGGCAGATCTCTGTGAGTTTAAGGCCAGACCAGCCTCGTCTACATAGTGAGTTCCAGGACAGCCTCAATGTTACAAAGAGAAACCCTGTCTGGAAAAGAAAAAAAAAAAAAACCCTAAGGCTTGTGTTGCCATCCTTTGAAATTCTACCACATATAATCTCTATGTCTATATCTCAGCTTGTCTAGTGTACTCCTTTCTAGTCCAAAGAGATTTCTGAGGTTTGGGGTCTGAGTCCTGTGATCTCCTTCTACCATCCCAGTCACTCCTCAGCTTCTTTGTGTCTCCTCTTGAATGGCCTTTCTTTCTCCTGAGTGCCTTCCTTAAACTCACCCATGTCTGTTGCTTTAACATCTGTAGCCACCAACTCAGACCACAGCCACCTTGATCTCCAAAACTTATTTCCAATGACCAAGTACTGGGTATCTTGGAATATAGCATGCATCTTCATCCAGAGTTTTCCTTCTTGGATTTCATTTACCCAAAATCTAAGTTCCAAAACACTAAATCCAAAAATCCAGAAATAAAGGGTGAAATCTAAATTGTAGACTTCTCAGATGAAATCTCACTTGTTCCATTTAGCCTGAGATATGAAGCATCTCTTTGCCCGGTCTATCTACAATGTACACTGTACCCACTGGTGATGACTCGTATGGCTACAGTCTCGGTTCACCAATAACCTTTATGTGTGTCTGTGTGTGTGTTTCTGTGTGTGTCTGTGTCTATGTGAGTCTGTATATGTGTGCCTGTGTGTGTCTGTGTCTTTCTGTGTGTGTCTGTGTGTGTCTGTGTATGTGCGTGTGTCTATGTGTATCTGTGTGTATGTTTGTGTGTCTGTGTGTGTCTATGTCTGTCTGTATGTGTGTCTCTGTGTATGTCTGTCTGTGTGTGTCTGTGTCTGTGTGTGTCTGTATATGTGTGTCTGTGTCTGTCTGTATGTGTCTGTGTGTGTCTGTGTATGTGCGTGTGTCTATGTGTATCTGTGTGTATCTATGTGTATTTGTGTGTGTCTGTGTGTGTCTATGTCTGTCTGTGTGTGTGTGTCTCTGTGTATGTCTGTCTGTGTGTCTGTCTATGTGTGTGTCTGTCTGCGTGTGTGTATATGCGTCTGTGTGTTTCTGTATGTGTGTCTGTGTATGTGTCTGTGTGTGTGCATGTGTCTCTGTGTGTGTGTGTCCCAGCCAGGACTCCCACAGTCAGGAAAACTATCACCCCTCCACATGACCATGAGGGCAGAGAAGCTTTCCTCCACACTCACACCAATGAAAATCAATAGGTATAATACAAAGGAAATAAAACTAAGAGTCCAGAGGAAGCTTGAGGAGATGGGAGCTATCCTGAAAAAAACTGCTTCACCTTGAGATAAACTGAGATGGCTGTGGTTACAATCTTCCATTGGTCCACGTCTTTTCCCCCTCACCACTGATTTAAGAGCTACCCCAGTAGAGGAGAAGGTAGAAATGGAGGTGGCAGAGGAAGAAGAGCCATCTGTAAAGAAGAGGGATAAAAAAAAAAAAACACATTAAGGAAGGGCCACTTTCAAAGGAAGAGCAAGGCACCAGCACAGCAGTTCCTAGTCCAGAGAAAAAGAAGAAAACGAGAAAAAAGCCGGGCGGTGGTGGCGCATGCCTTTAATCCCAGCCCTCGGGAGGCAGAGGCAGGCGGATCTCTGTGAGTTCGAGACCAGCCTGGTCTACAAGAGCTAGTTCCAGGACAGGCTCCAAAGCAACAGAGAAACCTGTCTCGAAAAACCAAAAGAAAAAAGAAAAAAAGAAAAAGAGGAAAAAACAAAAGACACTGAGAACTAATGGAAGGGGACCAGAATTCTGTTAGCTGGACACACCATGCTTAAGATTCAGTTGGGAACCTGTCCATTGCTCTGTAAAATGACCAACCGTGATTACCTATAGCTTTTCAAACCTTCTTGTGTCTTGATGCCAACTGTTAACTGTAGTCAGAAAGCTGCTGTTAGCTTGTTGCCAGCTGCTCAGCCCTGAAATAATCACACAGAAACCATATTATTTGCAATGCTGTTTGGCCAATAGTTTAAACGTATCTCTAGCTTGCTCTTATATCCTAAACTGACCCATCTCCATTAATCTATGCATCACCATGAGGTCATGTCCTAATGGCAAAGTTTCAGGAGGTGTCTGTCCCAAGTGGTGGCTACTTGGCTTCTCCCTGTCTCTGCCTTCTTTCTCCCAGCATTCAGTTTAGTTTTCCCATCTAATTCTATTCTGCTAAGATACTAGTCGAAACAACTTTATTCATTAACCAATGAAAGCAACACATATACAAAAGGACTTCCCACACCAGTTAACCTAAGAGTCTTTAATACACAAATAAAAGCATCTTCTTTATATTTAAAAAAATAAAGAGCTATCAAAAATAATTAGCCAACCAATAATAGACAATTTTTTTTTTTTTTGGTTTTTCGAGACAGGGTTTCTCTGTAGCTTTGAAGCCTGTCCTGGATCTGGCACTGTAGACCAGGCTGGTCTCGAACTCACAAAGATCCGCCTGCCTCTGCCTCCCGAGTGCTGGGATTAAAGGTGTGCACCACCACTGTCCGGCTATGTGTTTCTCTTCATAGACACACTTTTCTACTCTGCTTCCACACTCAGCTAAGCAAGGGATCACATGATCAATTACCAAATTAGAAACATAGCATCCTGCCCAGAAATGGTCTTCTCTCACAGTAGGACAAAAGGTTGACTTACCTTCTTGGGTGTGTACCCATGTGCAGTGCCAAAAATACTCAGCTATAGGAAATAGTCGTACAATATTCTTTAATGTGCTATTGACAAATTACTGTTGTTCTTAGCCACAGAGAGTTAGTGAGCAATGATATTTACAGCATGATTGAAAAACTTACTGTAGCATGCACTCAGCACAGGTATCCATGTGTTTATTAAATATAAGCAGAGCTAATATTTGAAATTGTACTGCAGTTCCTTTAATAATTTCAATATTAGTGTCAACCCTGCCTTGTTGCTGAAAATAAATGAACCACATTCAAGGACTAGATTTTAGGTCTTAATTGACTGTATCATAAAAATAACAGCTTAAATATATATGGCTTATTAAACTATACATCTGCTTGTTTCTTGCTAATGGCTCTAAAGCCCAATCAGTATGTGTGTGTCTCCATTCCTTATACAACTTGTTCACTCATTCAGCAAATAACACATGGGCAAAGCCAACAAAAGACTGACCCAAGTTGAAATAAAGTAAAATGTTAACATTAGCCCCTTCATGTCCTCCTGCTATTACCCTATAAATCCTTTTATTCCACCCCCCAAGCTTTATATCTTTGAGAACCCACTAAGTCCAGGTAGTCCTGCCAATACACGCATGAGCATTGCCATAGGGCCATCCACTGGAGCATAGGAAAACCTACCTGTGGCCACACTCTCAAAGAAGAGTGATCCTTCCTCCCTCACCAGTTACCCACTTGACAGTAAAGAGTAGAACTGGAAAGTACTTCCCTATCTATTCAGGAATTTTGAGTGGCTTTATCTTGTATAGATTTTGTGCAAGTAATCACAGCTGGCTTGGGTATCACTTTTTAAAAGTATATTCACTCTAAAACAAGCAAATTGATATCTAGAATTCTTTGTATGAAATACAATTATATAACTCTAGTATCCCAGGACCCTTATATTTCTCCACACTACTGAAAATAAGAAAAACCAAAGTAAAAACTGGAATAAAGTTGGCAATTACAGAAACAATGTAATAACTGATGAGATATAATAGCTGTGTCATACACTAGATGAAACATTATTTGCCTCACCTTTGGAAATTTTTCTATAGGTTAAATATATCATCCTTGACAAAAATAATGTACATTATCACTAAATAAAATTGTGGGTGATATGACTAGTGCAGTACTCATATCATGGAAGACAGCCGAAAGCTGCCTAACTGGACATAATACCCACTGAATTGAAGAAAACTCATGACTGGTATTGTAAGCCTAGCCAAAAAACCCATGATTCTAGAGGAGAATATACCTACCATTTTTCCAAATCAATATAGCTTTTGTTTACTAAATTCTTATCTGATATTCATAAATAAGTGTAGCTCTCACTCCTCAAAAAAGAAACATTTTAAAAACAGATTAAGGCTACTAAAGATATTCACAATTGGTTAACATACAGAAATACAGACCACAATATGCCCAGTAACATTGGGACATCAACAGTATAACCTATACATTTAAGGCTCAGAAAATATCATACAAATAAAAATTGAAATGAAGGAATTGTCTTCAAAAGAGACGTGGGCTAGATATGTTGTCATGCCTTATATTGAAGCATTTGAGAGACATAAGCAAGGAGGATCATGAGTTCAAGACCAGACTGGTCTATTTAGGAAGTTCAAAGCCAAATAAGATACACTTTAGTTACAGATTACAGAAAGCTTGATTTAAGCGGGGCTGAGAACTCTCGGATTAATTCACTTAAGATATAGCTAAATTCAGAACTCTCTGGACAATGGCATCAGGACGCCATATGACTTCTTGGTTCTCCCACTCTGTCTTCTCCAGTCTTGACTTCGTATCATCACAGATGAAAGCAGAAAGTTCAGCTCTGAGACCCTGACCCTCTCTAGTTCTTTATTTGATTATTTTTTTTGTCACTCTAAAATATGGAGTATATTTTTCCAGGATTCCCAGGAAGTTTCACTGGCTCTTGATAGGTCATGTGTACCTACCTAAATAAATCACAACAAACCCAAATATATGATATCCTGGCCTGCTGCCTTAAGTTGTGTGTTTATTCTGAAATTTTCAGTAATCTTTCTTCCTTTGAGGGAAGAAAGCTGTCTCTCAACGGAAAATCTAGACATAATTGCTAGAAGAAGGATGAGTGAAAAGCCGGAAGCAACCGCATATGGCTACCATCCTTTCCTCTTCCCTGTGATAGGCAGCCTCAAGGTGGCCCCCATATTCCTATCTTCTGGAATTCTGTCCTTTTGTAATGCTCTCCCTTCTGAGAACAGTTCAAACTTGTGATTTGCTTCTGCCTAATAGAATGTGGTACAAAGTACGAGATCCCACTTCCTCGATGAAGTTAAATAAGATAGTGATTTCTGTCTTAATAACAGACTCTATTTTCTTCTTGGCTTACAATTTTTATTGAAGTCAGATGTCATGTTAAGGAGAATTGCACTGCAAGGAACCGATGTTGGCATCTTGGCTGGAAACTGAGGTCATCTTGCCCAGTGTCCCTCAAAGAAATGAATCTTGCTAACAACCTAGTTGAGCTTTAAAATGAGGAATCAGCCCTGACCAATTCCTTGATTGTTGTCTAATGAAAGATACTTCAACAGCCGGGCGATGGTGGCGCATGCCTTTAATCCCAGCACTCGGGAGGCAGAGGCAGGCAGATCTCTATGAGTTCGAGGCCAGCCTGGTCTACAAGAGCTAGTTCCAGCGCAGGCTCCAAAGCCACAGAGAAACCCTGTCTCAAAAACCAAAAAAAAAAAAAAGATACTTCAACAATAGAAGTAGGAAACCCATGACCATCTCCTGACTTATAGAAACTAAGGTTACAAATTTGTGTTAAGTCACGACTTGTGACAACATTGTCACCCAGTAGCAGACAGCTAACACAGCCCTTTCTCTTCCCACATCCCAGTCAGAGTCTCCTCACATGTGCTATGTGCTTTGATACCTGTATGTAGTACCCACGCCTAACCCTGGGAAGCCAGACACTTCTCTGCAAGGCTCTAAGTAGGTTTCCAGACCCTGGGAAAGGCCCAGCACTCTGTGTCTCTGTGTGTTGACCTCAGAGGACACATCTAATAGCGCTAATTATCATAGGTTCCTGTGTCTTCATCCAAGCAAGGATCATGAATGACACCGTCACACTGATAGTATCTGGGAGTTTCCTGGAAAACCTTAACTCAACCACAAAGAGGAGTGCCAGGTCACATAATGGGAGGGTACACAGCTACAAGATATGGAACCATATTTATTTATTTATTTGTTTATTTATTTATTTAGGACTCTAAAATAACTGCCCTTTGAGAAAGAAATAACTAAAATAAATATGTAGTCTTTCTTAATGGCAGCTTATTACTGCTGTCTTTAATGAAGTAAACCATTGTCATGCCAATCTTTGATGTCTAGTCTCCAATCTAGAAGTCACCATGGAACGGCAGAGTTGATCTACCTTGTACCATACCAGCCTTCTTTCTGTCTTCAGTTTCTTCTTGCCCTTGATTTTTCTCTTCTTCCAGGGATGCACAGTTGCATCCTCAAAGGGCCCAGACCACACTGCACTAAAAAAGGTGTCCTGGGACTGCACAAAAATCCCCAACCACCAAAGCACAAAACCTTTCCTTCTACCAGGCTTTGTGGTCTCCCACATCCTTGGGAAACTATCACCCACCAGGAGAGCTCTGTCCTCTCTTTCTCATGTGGATTTTTTAGGCTAACACCAAAATCCTTCTTTTCTCATATCTATCTCTTTCCTGATCCAAGCTAGCTTTCAGACTTGATCCCCCTTCAGAGAGTAGGACAACACCCCCATGTTTTACCTACTCGGGCCTCTCTTCTGTAGAGTTGGTGATTCTGCAACTAAGCAGAGTATTTCAAACTCACTACACAGTAAACAGTGATGTGCTCTGTGGTCGAACATTAAAAAGGAGACAGGTGTTGCATTTGTGGGTAATGAACACCTACTGCATAGCGTTAAAATGCACAAGACTAACAGGACAGGAAGGACAGCGATCTCTAGTGAAGGAGCAGCCCTGCTTATCTCATGGCTATTGTGACTCAAAGTTTTACATGGAGAACAAGAGTTGGGGAAGCTGCCTAATTTAAGCGAAATTTAAGTCATTTAGAAACCTACATGCCATAAACAATGATTTTACTCAGACTTGAGTTAGAATCAATTTTGGAATGAGCTCTTAGATTCCTTAAATAAATGCATTGTTTTGAATTATTAAGTCCAGATAAAACTTCTTCTGTTTAAGAAAAGTATTTTACCACAAGTTATTCAAAGAACCCTCAAATAATTCTTGATCTCTGAAGATTACTATACTGATAAAAAGGACTGCATTATCCCAAAGTTGTGTTTGATATAACTTTATTTTTGTTTGTTTTTTTTTTTTTCGAGACAGGGTTTCGCTGTGGCTTTCGAGTCAGTCCTGGAACTAGCTCTTGTAGACCAGGCTGGTCTCGAACTCACAGAGATCCGCCTCTGCCTCTGCCTCCCGAGTGCTGGGATTAAAGGTGTGCGCCACCACCGCCCGGCAACATATGCAATTTCTAGACGCTGGGAAACCAAGAGTCCAAAACACCTCATAATCACAACATAGGCTGCTTTGGCCACTGTGATAATTTTCTCCTCCCGGTCTATTAAATGGGAGCTTTGGATTTTCTCAGGGTGCATATTCATTAAGTTCTCCAATGTGAACATCTAAATGGTTTTAACATGAAAAATGTCATCAAATGGATTGAATTCTATTGATGGTTCTAGAATCAAGATTATGTGCATGCAATTAGTTTTACCTTCGTTCAGTATGAACAAAATATTTACAAATGTGCCTGTCATGGAATGAATGTTGGAAAGCTGCCCAGTGAAGAGTTGCTGTCGCCATACGTGAGATCAGGTCTTTGTCTTGACTCAACTGCTAGAACCCCAGCCTTCTTTTACTCATAGTTCATCTCATGCATTAAGCATGTCTTAGAAACTCTCTTTTCTTCTTCTTAGTTCTCTGCTTCTTCTGCATGCTCTTCCTGACAATTTCATCTGTTTCTACCACCTGCTACGGATTGAACCCTTAAGAAAATAGTAAATCCTAAGCCTAGTAGTTCAGAATGTGGACTTATTTGAAAAGAGAGTATGTATAGTTGTCATGGTGCCATTTCTGTATAATCCCAAAACATAGAGGTATCTCAACAGACTCTACAGAGAGAAAAACGTATAGAGATGAAGGAAAAGACCAAGACAATGCTTCTACAAGCCAAGGAATGTCAGAGACTGTCAGGAAACCCCCAGAAGCTATGAAGAGGAATGCAACCCTCAGAAAGTTCTGATCCTGACCCTGCCAACACTTTGATCTCAGACATCAAGCCTCCAGCACTGTAAGACAATTACTGTCTGGCATTTAAGAAATATCATTTGTGGTTCTTTGTTATGTAAATTCAAGAAAACTAACTCAGGGCCTCAACTCTCAAACTATTACTTCCAGTTCTAAATCTTCCTCCAAACTGCCCAACTGAGACCCACACAGATAAAGAATCAAAACCAAAATTTTCAAACTACTTCCCTGATAAAGGAAGACACAATCTTTTCAAACTCATGTGAAGGATTTATTTAGCCTAATCCTACATCACCTAGTGGAGTGTTTGCTTAGCATGCACAAAGTTGGTATGGGAAGTCCTTCTCTATATGTATTGCTTTTATTGGTTAATGAATAAAGAAGCTGCCTTGGCCTGTGATAGGGCAGAGTAGAGCTAGGCGGGGAAAGCTAAACTGAATGCTGGGAGAAAGAAGGCAGAGTTGCAAGATGCCATATGGCTACCTCCAGAGACAGACATGACAGAACCTTGCTGGTCACAGCCACGTGGTGATACACACATTAATGGAGATGGCTTAGTTTAGGATTTAAGAGTTAAGCTGTTGGCCAAATGGTATTGCAAATAATATAGTTTCTGTGTGATTATTTCAGGGCTGAGCAGCTAGACGCAAACAACTGGACTCCTACTATACAAAGTCTTGAATTTGATCCCAACATTGTAAATATTGGGCATGGTGGTATACACCTGTAACTCTAGAGACAGAGGCACAAGGATGAGAAATTCAGAGTCACCCTCAGCTACCTAGTGAGTTCCAGGCCAGCTGGGCAGCATAAGATCTTGTCCTAAAAAAAAAAGAAGGAGGAGTTAATGGTACTGCTGCTGCTAATGCCTTGTTGCCTTTATCATTGTTTGATGATGAAGGCAAAACTGATGTTGGTGCTGATGAAGTGGCGGAAAGAGAAAGGAAATCAGTAGCAGCATAAAGAAGAGAATAAATCTGCCAGCCTGGATCCCCTATGTGAGATATAAAATATGCAAACAGTCTTAGCCAGATATATGTCTTTCCTGTCCTTGCATTTCCTCTACCCACATACACACCTACAGGACCAAAAGCCTAAGCAGAATCGTTATTGAAATTTTTGAATGTTTGTCCTTGCCGAACACACTGTGGACAGTTGGCATTCAATTACAAATGGCTACCCTTGAGAGGAAATCATGGCTCGTAGCCTCTTCGTGCATTCAGTGTAAGAATTTGTTGAATCAGTTGGGAACATGGCCTCATTACTAGCCTTGCACTCCATCCAGGTTAAAGAAGAAAGGTGGCTGCTAAGCTCAACCGAGGGCTGTATGGGGATTTAAGCAGCAAATCCTCAGCCTATTCTTCTCATTCAGCCACACTCTTCCTCTGATAAGGATGAGGAAGCATAGGCAACACACTACGTCAATGGCCTGCAGGAACCAGTGTCCTCAGGTTATTCAAAATAGTACTAGATATACTAGATACATCAAAAAAGCATAAGATTCTTTCTTTGGTCTCATTTCTCCATTTGATCCCACCAAATCCTTTCCTAGCATGGAAGAAGTATTATTATTACTTATTACTGCCAGTTCAAGAAAAATAGGTAGATAGCAAGACTGGATTGCCCAACATCAATATCAGAGACGTTTGGCAGTCCAAACCTGGGATTTTTACTTATAACTGACCTGCTTATAGCCTAATATCTGGAATTATGCCTACATGATCAATAAGTGTTTTGTTTGTCGGTCTTTTTTTTTTAAGACAGGATCTTTCTATATAGTCCTAATTGTTCTGTAGAACAAGCTAGCTTCAAACTCGCAGAGATCCACCTGCCTCTGCTACCATTCCTGGTAATCAGTATTCTGTGGTTCTTGAGAGATGGTTCAGTAGTTAAGAGCACTTCTTATTCTTCCAGAAGGCCCAAGTTTGGTTCCCAGAACCGGTGTCAGGTTTCTCACAGCTGCCTGCAACTTCAGTTCTTCTAATCTTCATGGATATTCCCATGGTAGCATAATTCACATAAGCACACACTTAAATACAAATAAAAATATATCTTTTGGGGGGGGTTTCAAGACAGGGTTTCTCTGTGGCTTTGGAGCCTGTCCTGGAACTAGCTCTTGTAGACCAGGCTGGTCTCGAACTCACAGAGATCCGCCTGCCTCTGCCTCCCAAGTGCTGGGATTAAAGGTGTGTGCCACCACT